>PVJO010009058.1:0-71839 GCA_004026905.1 Hystrix cristata
TCTGCATTCTCTCCCTACTCCACATTTTAGGTACACTAATTCTGCATGTGTCCATCTCTCCTCTGGCTTAGTGCTTCTGTGGGTTGATAAGGCATCAGTGTTATCTGAAGATTATTTTAAGTACCTAATTCTCTCTGGAACACCTCCTCCCCCACCCCCACCAGATGAGCTAAGTTATGTCTTAAGCAGATTAGACTCCTTCTAGAGTCTTTGCCTTGGCTGCTGGGTTTGTCAGAAGCTGAAAAATGTCAGGGAGCCATTCTCTACCATGATTTTGAGATAGACACCCCTCCCCTGGCCTGTCTTTATGAATTATCCTTTTCTTATACACATCTAAGGAGGTGGGTTTGGGGTGGACTTTTGAAAAAGCTTTTGTGGAAAAGACATCCTACAATAAAAACCTAATAAGGATTGGAGATGCGTTTTTTGAATACATGTTACATACTATGCAGTTTGTGAGGCACACTGTAACAATTCAGTTTTCCCCAGGACACCATGAAGCCGTATTGTTATTCTCACTTGAAAGACGAGATCATAACTCTAGAGAAATGTTACAAAATGCTGGAGATAATACCCAGAGAAGTGGTGGGGACTGGGATGAGACCGAAGGTCCTTCACTTCCCACACAGTCCTTGAGTTGAAGATGGATATATTCTTATCCAATTAGGTAAACAACTAGGTGTCTATCCTAATCCATGATAACAATGTCTAAATGGAAAATGGAAGTTTTACTGTCTTTTGAACACACTCAATTCAAAGCTGAGTCTGCTGGTTGCCCTATCACATGTTGATTTTTGAACAAAAGACAATTGGATCAGCACGAACATGGCAGTATGTGTGTATGTGTGTGTCTGCACGTGTGTCTGTGTATGTGCCTGTGTGTGCATGCAATCTGTGTGCATCGTCGTGGTGTTAGGTCCTTCCCTGGGCTGAGCATGATCCTTGCTCTGAGTCTGATCTTAGCAGTAGACTCTTAAGTGTCCTCCACACACTAACTTCAAATTTTACCTCAGAATGATCCCTTTAGTTTAAAGCAGTGATATTACAACTGTAGCATCTTTACAGTTTGGTTGTGCTAGTGAGTGTGCCTGATGATGGCAAAGTTTCTCTCTAAATATGAAGCATCTATCAGAACTTTGGTAAAATAAATATGGCTAAGTCACAAAGAATCGGGCAAAGTGGAAGTGAGAACTATAGAACTACATTCATAAGTATTACAGACAGTCACACAGTGTTGTGAGGAATATAATGGAGCTGGAAGACCCTTGTACATAAACAAACATTATCTAAGGCATTGTACTGAGTGCCACTGTCCTTATAGCATCTGCTTAGAGTGACAGGAAGGTTGGGACAGCATAGAAGGTGAACAGTCCCTTAAAAAGAGGCAGAATGTGCTGTGGATGAATGTTTCAAACAATGTGTACTAAAGAACCAGATAATTTCCCCCAAACTTTCCCAGCTAATACCAACATTGATATCAGTTCACAGGAAAAGGAAGTTTTCACTTGAATCAGAGAGGGTCAAAGTGGCTTACACATTACTGAGGGAAATGTGTCAACTAATTGTGCACTTAGCTATCAGGCAATGTGAAATTGATAAAAAATTAACTAAATGCTCACTTCCAATTTCTGTACTTACCTCATCAAAAGATGGATAAGAGCAGATGAGTGCTAATCTGTGGAGCTCACTTTAAATTTCATTGCTGTAGACAAATCTTATCTATTGGATAGTTCCACCCAAGGTCTACACCGCCAGTAGATATTACAAGGTTATAGACCCTCTTGATATAATTCCCTGATGATGTTTATTTATGTAGAATGATATTCTAACTCCAGGATCATCCTTTCACAGTATTATAGTGTTTGGGTGGTAATGGTCTCTTCATCATTTTGTTTCTTAATAATAGTAATAATAAGGGGAACAGCTTTTCTGACCTGAAATGTGACTCCCTTGTATAGAACTGGTACAACAGCGAATAAGCAAATATGGTAGCGGCCAAAATAATCGGGAGCGCTGCACCTGCAAAGCATGATAGTCTGTTGATTGTTTTGCAATTTAAAAGATGAGAAGAATGACGCTTTCATCCTGGCAGAAAACCGTGGTTTGCAAGAAAGAGCAGAGGAGACTGCTGCATTAGGCAGAAAGTTTTTGGGGGGGGAATAAAAATATTTTAAAAATTTAATAAATTCTGCTCTTTTTTCATCTTCCTACAAATTCATGTTCAACGCTTTTAAAATTTTATTTTACTAGCACATTTTAGATATACATAATGATAATATTCATCTTAGGTCATGTTCATCTTTTTTAAAATAGATTTTTATTAAAATTTATCCAAAATTACACAAATTTACAGGCCATTGCCCAAGCTTACAGACCATAATATATTCTAAAAACATTTTGAGATTGGATTTGCTTTTAGAATTTCTCAAATGTCTTGACCTGGAGAGACTCACTCCAAAGTGAAGGGTGAGAGATGTTGAAAGAGTACTGAGGCTCTTAAAAGGGAGGCAGGAATGAACAGCTGAGAGCAGTTACTGGACTTGAGCATTTAATTTCATGAACATAAAAATCAGCATTGACAATCAGTGTTCTCTTATTTTGAGGACTGTATTATTTGTCTTTCATCTAACGTAAATTCTGTCCTTCAGTGTTCTGATGCAGGGGATTTCTAGTGCCTCTTGTTTTTGTGTTTAGGGAATGTGAAATTTAGAGGTAGTTGAGATCTTCCTTTGCTGAGATTATGTGTCAGAAGTAAATATCTGTGGAATGATTAATTTGGGTGAATTGAATAGGGATTAATTTCTGGTCTGGAAAACATTCAGCTTGAGGCAGCAGTGCTGGTTATTAAGGTAAATATCTGGTCTCCAGTGTGGATGCTGTAATAGCTCCCAAGCTAGATCTGTAGCCAAGCATTTGATTGCTATGTAAATTCTCTCCCGTGATCTCCAAGCAGAGTGTATTTTGATTTTCTACTTCTCCCTTCTCCCAGCCCAGTCATTTGAATGCCTGTGTGTACTTTGTAAGACAAGCCTGGAAACAAGAAAAAATTTAGAAATGGTAACACTTCTTTTTTCAGGATATAGGTATAATTTTTGGCAATCAGCACTCAAAAATTGAAACATTTTTAGATGATGTGAAAATTCATAAAAGATGGAAATCACTGTGCTTCAAGAAACTGTAATTTGATTAGTCATGGACTGTAGGACAAGCGGAAATAGAAACGGAAATAATTCTGTAAAATGTGGTGAATTTTCACAATTTAGACCATCAGCTGAAAATTAGTTTTCTTTTTAAAATGAAACTTATCATAGAGCCACTTGAAAATATTTATTTCAGTTTTATTCGTGGCACCTGCAGCATCACAAGGCTTGAGCAGAGATGGCAGTTCTACACGTGCAGTTGAGTACTTGGTATTCTCGAGCACGGCATGTTTCAGCCTGTCCTGGGGTGCGGGTGCCGGCGCGAGGATGAAGAGAGAGTGCACCTCGCGGGGTCTCGCAGCGGACCCTCCATCGGGGCTGCTGGAAGTGAGAGACATCAGGGGTGGGGAGCAGGGAGAGGAAGCATTTGCGGAGAATTCGACACCAGATTGCAGGCAGTGTGCTAAACTCACTATTGCAAATACTTCCCAGACCACCCTCCCCCTCTAAGAGTGTTCACATAGTCTTACAATTTCTCCGTGGCTTTCTCTGACGGGAAGTTATTGTATTTTGTTGAACTTGAAATACCATCCATCATAAGAGAGAGCCTAATTTATTTCTACTCAGAAAGAAAGAAAAACTTCCAATTAAACTCTGGCTCAGTAATGACTTCTCATTGAGAAATTTTGTGCTTTTTTTTGAAAGCACGTTTTTACACTTGATTTATTAGTCGGTCACACGAGTCTTTCATTACTTTGTAATACCTTTCTATTCTTTTTAGTGATGGAGCCTTTTATCCTGGCTTTAATTGTACTGGGTCATGTGTGTTGGGTAATCCTTTTGTACATATTCTCAATGATGAAATTTTTTTCAGTTTTCTTATTAATATGTATTTGCATCAGCACATGTTTGCATAATGATTATATTCTTTGTGGAGAGTTGGTACCAGTATATAAAATATCTTAATTCATTTTTCATTCCCTTCTACTTCCCTCCCACAACCCTCCCTCCATCTTTTGGTCCCCTTCCCCTTCGTCTATGATCTATCTTCCTCTTTCCTATCATCTATCTTTATTTTGCTCTTTATTTATATTTTGGGTTTCTCATATAAGAGACACCATTGGATGGGAAAAATTTTGCCATCTATTCTTCAGACAGAAGACTAATATTTAAAATATATAAAGAACCCAAAAATAGTAAACCCCTCAAAATAAAAGACCCACCTAAAAGTGTGCACCTGAAGTGAATATGTGCTTAGAAGGAGGACAATGGCCAATAAATACACAAAAGGGTGTTCATCATCTTGGCAAGTTAAAATAGCACCGAGATCCCATCTTACTCCAGAAAGAATGGCTACCAAGAAATCAAATAATACCAACCGATGCTGGGGCTGAGAAGAAAAAGAGCCCTTCTACATCGTTGGTGGGAATGTAAATGGGTAAAACCATTATGGAAATCAGTGTGGAGAGTTCTCAAAAAACTAAAAATAGAAATTCCATTCAACTGGCTATTCTATTTCTAGGTATCTTCCTTTAAGATTTAGAGATGTCCTATTACAGAGATTCACAAATACCCATATTTATGGTGGCACAACTCATAATAGCTAATCTTGGAAGTAGACTATATATCCATCAACCAATAGGTGGATAAAGATAGTGTAGTTATTTACATACTGTGGAGATGACTCTACTGGAAAGAAGGATAAACTTGAATCATTTGTAGGAAAATGAATGTACCTTGAGACCATCATGTTAAATAAAATAAATCAGACACCAAGGTCAGCAACACAATTTTAATGAATTTATCTTACTGTGGATTCCATGCTCATTTAGATTCCATAAAACTATTTGTTGTATTTTTTTTACCAAAAAGTAGGGAATTGTTCTCATTGCTTTAATGATTATTTCTCACAAAACTTATGCTCGCCCTGTATTTCTATGATTTTCTACTTAAACTGTAACTCTGATTCAATGCTGAATTATAATGTAATATTGAATATATTTTAAATAGATGTAAAACTCACTATGGTATTAACAACTGAACATTACTAAATTAAATTGATAACTGAACCACAGTGACCAAGTTTGGGCCTTAAACATGCAACTCAAAATACAAGGCAACTGTGGTGTGGCCAACAGTACCTGGTAGAAACGGACCGTAGGACTAGTCAGTGGATTTCAAATACAACAAAAGGTATATTTTAGAAATGAGAATAATTGAGTTTGAGCTTAATATATCCATCCAGTATATTTAATACACACATAACTTGTTTTGCTTACATTTTAGTTAACTTTACAAGACGATATTGTATTCATTGCTATGGGCTGAAGATTTGAAATCTGTCCTCAGTGTGGCGGTGTTAGGAGTGAAGTCTTTGGGAGGTAATTAGGTCCATGAAGGTGCAATCCTCTTGAATGAGGTCAGTCTCCAATCAGGAAGACTCTGGGATGCTCTGTGCTCTACACCATGGGCCACGGGAGGGTACAGAAGAAAGACGACCACCACCAGACTAGGAAGCTGCTTCTCATCAGATACCAGATCTAGTACTTCCCAGTCTCCAGAACCGTGAGAAATAAATGTCTGTGCTTAAAGTCAGCAAATATGTTACAGTAGCCCAAATTGGCTACAGAATCATTTAAGGGTATGAGTATCAAAATAAAGTGAATGGAAGTGAGAAATCGAGAGAATGAGCAACAGGGTCTGTGGCCTATATCTTGTCAGATTTCCCAGTTCTTCGAGAAAAATAAGCTTGAGTCAAAAGGGAATTTTTGTTTTGTTTCTGCTTACATGTATGTGTTGATCTTCCTCCTTACTAAAATAAACTGCAAAACAGAAAGGATTTTGAATTATTGTATTGTTACAATAGGACAAATACATATTTATATAAAGAATAAAAATACAGCAAAAAAATGAAATAAAAATAACTTTTAATGCTACCGTTCAATGAAAGAAATAGTCTCTGCCATTAATAAAAAAGGACGTACAGCATGTATTTTGCCTAAGATATTAGTTTCCTGTACCATAGATTTTTCCACAAATGCAATTTCTTTCTGTCCCCAGTGCAAGTTGCTTTGCAGGTAAGGTAAGGATTACTAAGAAGCTACAGCAGACGATCACTTGCACCAAGTATCAGGAGAGTTGCACTGAATAGTAAGGAGCTTAAAGAAGGAAAGGTTACAAAATATTGGACACAGTTCAACACTCTGGAGAAGGAATGCTGAACACGAATCTTCTTGGGCAGGATGTTCAGGTTTGTGTGGAGGAAGCGGGATTATCAGAAAGAGAGAAATATTTAATTAACACTCAAGCAAGAAGTTTGACTGGGCCGATGGAGGAACTCATTAATTGTGGTTACGGGCCTTCAAGTTTTGCTGGACGGGTGGTAGGATTCCGCAGCTCCTGGAAATTGAGTGTGGTCATAAGATGCACCTAAACACGTGAAATGTAAGAGCAATGTGCTCTTCTCTTCGTTCTTCCCTCAAAATGCTCACAAATGGAACAGATCTGTTCGCCGGGGCTTCTGAGTGGTTATGATAGCCAAGTTCCAACCCATAGTGGATATCCACAGAGAAAGAAAATAAAACTTGTTTGACCCTGAGATTTGTTACAGAAACATCACCTAATTTATCCTGATCATTATAGCTGGAGATAGAACATATGAAGACTGAGAATGGGAGATAAATCTGAAAACTTAGGGCAAAATCACAGATACTTGAGTATCATGAAGGAATGTGGGCAACTAGATTTCATGCTATAAGCAATATAGAACCATTAGTGTGTTTGTTTCTTTTTAATAGTAAAATGGCATGATAAGTTGGTGTAGTGGGAGGTTGTGTTTCACAGTGTTGAGTGGAGTGAGTTAGAGATGTGAGGACATTAATAGGAGACTATTGCAATACCTAAAGTGAAAATATGAACTAAGTCTGCAGCCATGGAAAGTGAGTATGAGATTTTGAAGAAACACTGTGGAGGCAAAATATGAAATATAGAGGTAAAGAGTTTGGTAGACAAAATGCTTATCATACAGCACTATTGTTATGAATTGAATTATGTCCCAGCCAAATAATATTCTGATGTTTTAACTCCAAGTACTTCAGATCGTGACCTTATTTGGAAATAGTGTTTCTATAGAGGCAATCAAGTTAAGGTGAGGTGATGAGGGTGGCCATCATTCAGTATGTCTGTCCTCTTATAGAAAAGGGAAATTCGGACTTCTTATGGAAAAGAGAAAATTGTCCATCTTCTTATAGAAAAGGGAAAGAGGGAAGATGATGGAAAGAGCCAGAGTGACAAGACGGCCATCCACACTCACAGAGAAGCCTGGACAGAGCCTTCCTTTACAGATCTTGGAATTGACACTCCCAGTACCTCAATTTCCAACTTCTGTTCTCTGGGTCAGAAAGCAATAGCTCCTGTTGTTAACACCACCTAGTTTGTAGTACTTTGTAACTGAAGCCTTAGCAAGCAAAGGTTATTATTAAAGTATTTTTAACTGCTAACCTATTTGATCTGTAAAGATGTCAGGTTCCCATGCCCCTATCTATGCTGCCATCATTTTCTCAATTAATTGAGAAGCACAAGGGTAACTTCTGCTCCTTACTGCAAAAACTGAGCCTCCCGTCTCAGCTAGCTGACCTTTGTTCAAATTTGCATTCCAGCCTTTACCTCTTGCCACCTTTCTCATATTAGAAAGGTAGTTAAGCATAACATATTTTGCAAACACAAGACTTACCTTGAGAGATGGAATAAGAAGGTTACATTTTAAAAAATCAGGCAGCCCTGAATTCTGCTTAACTGAAAAAAGCCCTGTGGTGTGATGAATGCAGTTGTTAATTTAATATCTAGCTCTATTGAAACCTTTTATAGTCAGCTTTTGAGTTAAAAGCATCGAGGTAAAAGCCTTCATGGATTTCCTATCTGATGGGAATGAGCTGTGCACTGGAGTTCTGCTAGTTACTCTGTAAATTCTATACCCAGTTGCAGAAGGTGATGAGACAGATTCTTTATTGGAAGGCAGGGCTTTGGATTAGTGATGTTTATGAACTCTAATACATCATTTTTCAATGCCAGCAGTTGATAGACTATAGACTTATAAAATAACATTTATTATTTAACCACATTTTGAGACCTTCACACAAGAAACATATAAGCAATTTTCTTTATAATCTTAATTTGGCCTTGGGAAAATCAATCTTTTTTATTTTGCAATATGATATTGATTCATCTAGTAAGGAAAGTTTTGCTCAATAAATTCTCCAATTAAGATTATAACCCAGCCTTATGTTATTGAAGCACTAATTTCGCTCATCCACGGGATGGATGTAAACCTTTAGTTTTAAGATGTTCATGCAGTTCTCATGAGTCTTTGGGATATGTACTGATTTCATTCAAAAATTAAACCAAGAGACACCATTGAGAGATCTCAATTTACATAACAAACTGTGCCTTGATTTATCAACTGATGGTATTGACTGTATTTAAAGTGAGCTTCAAATTAAGATTATCCCTGAACATTAGGTACTCTGAAAGCTTAATCCAATATCCCTAGACATATCAGTGAGAATAAAAAGGCTGTTTGCAAAATCACATTCATAAAATATCTAGTACTGTTGCATTTGTGTGTCCAAAGTCTTGTTTTGAGGGTTTTGAGGGTGTTTTCTGCAGTTGGATTAAAGCTTACCAGACAGTTGTGAAAGCCTGTGGGCAAAGAGATAGTTTACTGTCTAAGCTTTCAAAGACGAACAAGGTAACGTCACTACCATGTTGGGAGAAGAAGCATACATGTAAATGAATGAGTGAAACAATGTAAAACATACGGGTTTTGACTTACTGGGATCTGGTATGTGAGAATAGACATAAGATTATACTTGATTTACTTTTTAGGAACTAGTAGGCCATTTTCGGCCAGCAAACACGGAAGAATATTCTAGGCAAAGGAAACAACAGAAGCTCAGGTTCAATGTGTAGACCATTCGGGACACAGCACAGGTCAAACTCGGCTAAGGAAAAAAAAAACAACAAAACAAAACTGCTTATGCCAGGAGAAGATGGAAGAGCTAAAAGCAGGTCTGAGCAGGATGTTCATCTATGTAGCAGGAGCATTTGGAAACCTAGAGATGATCATAATGTAAATAGAAGCCAAGAGTCAAAGTGGTCCAACCGGCACATGACTCCCAGGGAAAAGCAAGTGTGAAGGTCCTGTTGAACATGCGTAATTGTGTCTTTCTAGTTCCAGCTCTGCCACTAATTATTTGGGAGATCTCTGCCTATTTGTTCAGTGATCATGCATTTATGAAATGATGTAGGTGAATCAGAGGATCTCTAGGCTGAGTCACAGCTCCTTCAAAAGTTAGAATTCTGTTACAAATACTAGAGTCTATGTACATTTCATCAAGTGGATACCCCGTGCCCTCTCAGAGGATCCAGTTGGTAAGTGATGATAAGTAGAGACATTCGATACACAATTTGATAATTTTTCTTAGCATTTAAAGACCTTGAAGTATTAATTAAAAGCTTCTCTGCTGCTGGGGACACTGTGGACACTTAGCATATATTTTTAGGTATCTGGCACTATTTGGACATCACTCATATGTGAGAACTTCCATCTTATAAGACACAGGTCCACAAGGTATGAGATAGGAGACTCATCTTCTCAGTTGCTTTGCAGTTGAGGCTCAGCACATGGTCCTGGGTCCGTCACCCATATGCATTTGACCAAAATTTTATTTTAGAAGTGAGTGAACCAAAGGAGGAACCCATGTGGCAGGGACATCTACCATTTCACAACAGCAGTTGGAGAGGTGCAGGCAGGGGATCTCCTAGCCGGCATTATTGATGCAAGCTCAAGTGTCTTTTCCACTGATGGGAGTGAGCAGACTGCATTGCGGCAGTATGGGCAGTTAACCCCACTCTGCAGTGATCGGGTGTGCAGATTGTTGATTTTCCTAGAAGCTCCTTGTGCTAACTATTGTAAATACATTTTTTCCTGCTTAAACTAGTGGGAGGCTATGCCAGTATTTATGCCTAAGAATCCTTTCTGATCTTTCCTGACTCCTCTCCCCCTGCCCCCGCCAGCTCCTTTGCCAGATCTCTTGTCTGCCAACAGGGTAGAGCTTTCCATCATCAGACGATGGAAATTTATTTATTTATTTATCTTTTGTGGAACAAATCAAAATGTATTTCTTTCTAGTGATCTTTCAATGATGACAAAAGTGGCCAGACTCCAAATGAACCATTCAGAACTCAGCTATGAGTCAGTCTCACGTTACTAGGGTTCTCAACTGTCTGCCGTAGCACTGCAAAAACTGATATTGGTATAAAGAATTAGCTACTAACATCTAACATCTCCTGATAAGAAGGTTGTGTGGTAAGGAGGAAAGGTCAGGTAGAAAAGGGAGAAATGGGTCTGTGCTGAAAACAGAAAACAAAATCAGTGGGAAGAAAAGAGGGTTAAAAAGGAAGTATAATGAAAGATGGTAACTGTCCGAGTGGGACTCTCACTCTGGAATGAGTCTGTACATGAAACTGGATGCCACGTGCCACTTACCTGAAACAGTACCACTTATTAGTGATTTAAGTATTTCTCTCTCCATGTGACTCCTTCACAATGGGTAGGTCAAACCCAGATAGGTAAATAACCAAATTATTGGCAGCTCCATGGGACAGTGAGCCAGAGAGAATTTTAAGACACTCATTGTCTAGATTAGCCTCTTTCCTTCATAACAGCTACCTTTAAATCACACCCTACTTTCTACCTCAGCCCCACCCTTCCCCTTTTCCTGAATGATTTTCCTACCTATGAACTTCCCTTCTGTTTTCACAAATGTTCACAGATGTTATAGAGATTCAGAATCTCAATGTCCCTATAATGGAACTTTGCTCTCCCAAAGATACAAAACCTTATGATGGGACAGATTTTGATCAAGCCCTGCCCCCCCATCTTCCACATCTGTCCCATCTCTGCATTTTTATAGAGAGGCATCTTCAGTTTTACTGTAACCACATTTTCTTATGGCTCATGCTGTCACTGGGTGCCATGAGATTCTAATGGAGCCTTTTATGAACAGGCTTCTGTGTTCTTTGTTCATTCATTTTAGGCCATTGAGCCTGACTTTTGATTGCCTTAAATTTCTCCACATTTTACATCTTGTTTGAATGAGGTTTCCTGCCGCTGTGGCCAAGTACCTAACACCCACAATTTCAGTGAGGAGTTGATTTGGCCCACAGTTTGAGGACTGGGTGGTGAAAAGGTGTGGAGGAAAAAGCTGCTCAGTTCTTGGCATGCAAGAAGCACAGTGAGGGAGCAGCACCAGAGAGGAAGGGACCAGGCAGACATAGATCCTGAGGCCGCACCTCCGTGACACACCAGATTGACACAGTTAAGATGAACCGTCACCCTCCTTCCACAGCCTTTCTACTTAGACCTTGTTTTGTCATCTCACAGCCCTTCCCCATTGTTGTGCAAAGCGTGTTTGGTGGATAATTTGGGCATGGATGTAATTGCCTGGTGCAGGATGGGTTTCCACAGAGGCTAATACGGCCAGTCAGTTACATGGAGTTCTGCAGAAATTCAATTCTGTGAAGTTATTTGACAGAAAGTAAGCAGCCCCTAGAGGCCCAACCAGAGCAATTGTCCTCCACAACAACTGTCCCTGATGAGTGCCCATGACAGATCCACTTCCCGGGGACAGTCCCAACTGGTGATTCTGTTGATCATTTTTTTGTTTCCTCGAGGGAATGTCATCAGATATGTTTGTTGCTAAAAAGATACAGATTCCCCGGAATCGGCTCTCAGTTTAAACATGTCTGTTTTCCACAGAGTTGAGCTAGTGTTGGTAACACACGCCTGTGATAGACCTCACTGCTGATCGGAGCATCCTGGCAAGAGACGCCCCCTCAGCTAAGGGCTCTGTGATCCAGCTCTTGTCCATTTCTCCATTATCTATCGTGCTTGATGTGCTGGCTCCACCTTGGTCACTCTCTTTTGATCTCATCCTTCTGTCCTCGCTCCCTCCTTGGGCATATATTTCACAGCAGTGTAAAAGCTACTCGCCCTTAGTAATGGTGTCTTTTGTTCTAAGACTCCCAGTGGATGCCCGAAACCTCAGAGAGTACAGATTCACATGTATCATGTGTTTCCTAATACACACATATCTATGATGTTACCTTACAAGGTAAGCGCAATAAGAGATTAACAACAGTAATAAAATTTATGTTACTCCGATCTTGCTCTGGCTCTCTTGAAATACCTTATTGTGCTGTACTTACCTTTCTTCTTTCTGTTGACATTGAGTAGCTGAAACTGTGGATGATGCAGTTGTGTCTAAGCAGAGTGCTAACACAACACAGCCACTTCTTCCTTTCTGTGTGGAAGGAATGTGGTGTCCGTACTAGATCTATTGGTATCTAGACTCACCATCTTGCTCTTACCCAACTAGCTTTTCCAGAAACAGATGAATAAGACACTAGCCAAAATTTTTGTTTTATTCTTTGCTTTCAGCAGAAAGCTGGGCTTATGCTCTTGAGCAATGACCTTTAGCAAGTGGTAAACACTTTCACTTTGTAAGGGTCAGAAAGGAATGTAGCTAAGTTTGTTTCGCGACAGTCTCACCGGCGAGCTATAAAGCAAATAAGTCTGTAGGACTGTATTTTCCACCTTTGTGCTGTGACTTCATTTAGCCAAGTAGCTCGAGGGCTGATGAAATAATCTGAGACACAGGTAGGGAGGGGTCTCTCTACTTTCTCTCCACCAGATCAGTGAATGTCAAACATATCCCCAGGATGACTCACAACCTTTGTATCTTTAAAACATTATATAGTCACAATGAATTTCAGTTCTTATATGAAATGTTACGTGTAATGAGCTTACACATGTACTTATTCACCAAGGGATGGGGTGAATAATAGAATAAATAAGTTGTGATTTGTTGTTTCAATTATTTTTATAACTTAAGTAAAATGCATTATTTTAACTGAAGACATCATTTAGCCTAAATGAAAGCTTCCAGAATCACCACAAAATGAGAATGTATAGATAAAATTTTGCTATATATGTAGATTCCTATATAAAATTACATCTTTACAGTTTTGATTTTTAATAACAAGAAATGTAAAAAATAGTAATTTAAAAAACTGGTTGTTACATTAACTTGTTAGAAAATATTTTAAAAGTGTTGATTTTTCTCATTTAAAAAATATTTCCAGTGGTGTTAGTTTCAAATGGAATTTATTTACTTGTATATGTAACCCTAATACTGTGCAGTTTTTCTTTCTGAAACAATGATAAATAAGACCATTCTTTAGTTTTAGCTGTTAGCATTTTATATGACTGAAAGAGGTTAGTTATTGCAGTTACTTCCCCAGTGGAGAGATGCTGGTAAATTGACACTCCTCAGAAAGGTTCATTTATTATTTCTGTGTCTAATTAAACACAATAAATCCATTTTAAGAGGCTTTGTTTGTGTGACATGCAATGCCTTCCTCATTCTGTAGCTGAACGTTATATCACCCATCTTTATGCACGGACATATTCACACATCTTTATGCAACATAACACAATACACACTGTGGCACACAAAAGCTGTGCAGTTAGTTCCAATGACATTTTTCAGGTTCTCCTTTTGTGGAGCTGTAGTGACGAGTACTTGTATGTGTGGCCAAAGTATTAATGCTGGATCAAGAGCATGGTTTTCTGTGCAGCCCGCTTTGTTCCTGGCTCACTGAGATGGCTTCACTGAGATGCTGGGGTTGCGATTTGGGTCCCTTCGTGTAGCATATTAGTCTTCCCCTGGGGCACATGAGTTCTGTGAGACTTCAGCAGTTGGCTTTTGGGCATGGTTGGCTTCTCTCCCTGGCATCCAAAGAACATCTGGCTGAAGCCGCGGGCAGTGGCCATCCCCTAACTCTGCTTCTTCCTTCTGGGACCAGCATGTCTGTGGACATGTTCATGTTGAAGAAAACACAATTTGGACAGCCTCACAATGCTTACAATGCATCGCAACTATCACCAAGGTAACACTTGTGGAGACATTACTGGTGGTCACTTTGTGCCTGATAGTATGTGCTAATCACATGCACAATGTGTACGAACAAGTTTATTATGTTTGTGTGCATATACAACATGCACATGCATGTACATATTATGTTGCATAATTTTTAAACAATTGTGTTTTCTATGATTACTGAAATTTCAATTGTCTATATATAAAAGAGTTATGAATAAGGAAAAAAAGGCAGTATCTCTACGGTAGAAGACAAATGATAAAATCCATCAGTCAACCCAACACACAGTTAAAAACTCGTGTGTGTGTCATATGCACATGTGTCTGTGCACAGGAATTGCAGTAGCATCCAGAGTGAGAGGAAAAATTGTTCCTTAATAAAAAAAGTCTTTCACTATAATGCAAAGACGTTTCTCCATCAAAGACAAAGCGAAACACAAAATCCTGTTTCGTTCTTTGGTATCTCCTTTTATTGTGGTTTCTGCCTGGGTGAGTGGGCTGAACGCTTCCACATGAGCTGGCTTCCCATAGACAAATTACTCATCCACACTAAATCTCGATAATTCTCTCCATTAATTGGATTGCCTGATGAGCCGGATGTTGGCTGTATTTTGGCAGGGTGCATTAGGGAAGCTAAAAATATATTTGTTTCCTGGCCTCATGGCAGCCAGAGCAATAAGTGTGTCGGACAATTTTTCCTGTTGCTGTTGTTTAGTAGAGAAAGGAAGAAAAAGAAAATTTATGAACAATGGAGGTTTTCTATATCCATTGGCCAGTCCTGTGTGTTCTCAGTAGACCAGACTTCTAGGGTTTCCACCTTGAATTTCAAATCTGTTTCTTCAATGCCACCCCTGCAAGTTTATGAGCTTCTAGGTATGTTTTATCATGTAAATACATATTTCTTAAGCTTAGATTTTATATGTAATAAAGAGTACCTATAAATACATAATTTAGCAATGTTGCATAACCATCACAACTATCTCTTTGCAAATCTTTTTTATTATCCCCAATATAAACTTTGTAATCATAAATGTAACTCCCCATTCTCCCCACCTCATTTCTGGTTCTAGCCTTCGTTCTGTCTCTATGAGTCAGCATATTCTAGGCACTTCATATAAGTGTGATCCTATATTTGTCCTTCTAGATCTCGTTAAGTTCACTTAATATAGTATTTTCAAGGTCAATCCATGTTACTAGGTATTCTACAATTCTTTAATTCTTGGACACCTTTTGTCAATACTTATTTGTTATGGAATTTGTAAATTATTTTTAATTTTCAAATTTATCAGTGACATCAATTGTAAATGCTCTTTCAAGAATCAGTGCTGCATCTTTGTTTCATGGCCATGATAGTTAATTTTAGTTGTCAACTTGACTGCATTAAGGGTTACCCCGTGTTTTAGTTACTTTTCTCTCATTGTTGGGACAGAATACCAGACACCCAAAGTTAGGGGAAGAAAGGTTTATTAGCTCACAGTCTGCAGAGGTTTCAGTCTATAGTCCACTGGGTCCAAGGCAGGGCGGCATGACAGAGGCAGGCCGGACCGGCAGCAAAGTAAAGTCAGGAATGCAAGGAATGTATGCAAATAAGCAATGCAAACAAGCAGCTAGTTAGCTTCTTCCTGTATCTTATCTAGGCTATCTGTCCTTAGGGCAGGTAGCACTCCCACCCTTAATTTTAGTTTCACATCCTTGATCCCAGCAGAACCATGCCAAACTGATCAGTGGATCAATTTAGTAACCGCACACTCTAGATCCAGCTATCTTTTACCACATGAGGCTTTGGGGGGACATCTAGACACAAACCATAACACCCCGATCACTGACAAATGTATCTTGGTTAATCTGTTAGGGTGCTTCTAGAAGAGATTAACACTGGATTCAGTGGACTGCAGAAAAAAGATCTGGCATCACTCAGAATGGGTGGGTGCCAAACAATCTGTTGAATATCAAATCTCCAGGTAACCAGGCATGTGGACTCTAGGACTTCCACCACCTCATCCCCTGACCTTGTGCTCACTAACTTTGCTGGCTTTCCAGCTTGAAGATTACATATTGTGGGATTTCACATCTTTGGTAATCATGTAAGCCAGTCACCACTATCATCTATCTGTCTGTCTGTCTGCTAATTGGTTCTGTTTTCAGAACCCTGATACAGTCACCTTTCTCATTTCTAAAGTTTATTTTTGATTTCTGACTTTTATTTTCTTGAGAAATATTACTGTGGGCTGATTAATGCTTCTATTCTCTTTTGTAGAAACTTCTCATTTTATTGTGACTATCTTCTGGATTGTGCTTTTAAATTTTTTACTTTTTGTATTTATTTTGATGTTTCCTTCTTTCCTTAGGTATATTTTATTTTTTATTTTCTAATTCTTAAATTCACATCTTCCACAATCATGTTCTTTTTTCTTTTGCTTAAAATATGCATTAAAGATATTAACTTTCTTTTGATACTTGATTTACTTGTACCTGCTTAGTTTGCTATATTTTCAGGATTTTTTGTGTGGGAACATTTTTATATCCTTCAGTATTTTACAAATATTTTTCTCCTTCTTTTACTGGTGCTTTGCCCATAACTGTGAATACCAAACCAGGCATTTCTTATAGTAATATGGTTCCAAATCAGTAAATCTGAATTGTTAATATTGTTTTATTGTCATTACCATTATTATCATTTGTCTTATGATTGTATCAGGCAATCCCAAATATGTGAATTTCTTACGAAGGGTGTTCCCTAAAGGACAATACTTGGCTCGAAAACATTTCATTCAGACAAATATCTAGCACGAATAAGGCAACAAAGGTTTTTTTTTGAGGAGGGGGAAGTGAGAGGGCTACTATTATTTCATACTTTTATCAGGATGATACAGCATAAATACATATTTCTATAAATGCCACCTGCAAATTTTACTTTAATTTGGAAAATATTCTAATAGAAATCAAGGTGGTACTTTCTGTATAGTACTTTAAATTATAAAATAAGACTGGAGTAAATGAGTAAGATTATTGATTTTCCTTTTGGGGGATTAATATGTGTTACACTACTACCACAAATTCAGGGTCAGTTTGGATTCTTTCAGGGCAGAAGTTGGTAAATAAGGAAGAGTTTGTTCAATTTCAGATGTTCTGGATTTCTCTTCAAACCATGGAGCTTCTCTGGAAATTTTTGGTTTTTTTAGGTCCTGCAGATTGAACTCGGGGCCTTGTGCTTGCTAGGCAAGCACTCTACCACTTGAGCTAAATCCTCAACCCCTTGGAAATCTTCATGCATACACAAAAAATGATTAGCAGTATCACATTTGAATTTCATGGGCTTCTGGTTTGAATTAGACATCTAATTTTTAGTATTTTAATATTAATTTATAATTTCCTTTTTTATTTTCAAAATTAAAGTTTCCCAGTAAGTATAGATTTCAAAATTAAATGTACCTTATTTTTTTTAAGTTTTATTTTAATGGTACATTTTAGATGTACATAGTGTACCTTATGTTTTATCCTAGCAATTTTAGTTTTTATCAAGAGGTTTTCCGGGTCACAATTTATTCTAAAGTTCAGCCGAACTGTAATAATTTTAATGTAGTTTAAATATTTTTCTTATTTGTTGATAGAACCTCACACTCTTAAGAGCCTGCCTCCCCAAAACTAAACTTTCATTAAAGATATAAATTTTTTTAAAAGAAAAAAATTAAATTTTTATGAGCTATTATTCTCAGGTTGCACACACACACACACACACACGATACTTTGTGAAGAAAAGCAATTTCATGTTAGTCTAATTAATAGAACTCTATAAAGTTATTTTGAGAAAATATTTTCATAAAATTGTGGTGACTTGGCTTCATTCTTACTAATCGTTTCATCTGGACACAATTACACAGGAGTGAAAACTGCCTGTATCTTTTTTTTTTTAAATATCTTGTTCAGTGAAACTAAAATTTTCGTGCCTGTTTCTCCCTATAACTGGATTGCCAAAACTATATTTTCAAATGAATGAATCATACACACAAGGACTATGTTAGCTGGCCTCCCCTCTGAAGATGTTCATGTGTTAATTCCCAGAAATTATGAAGATGTTAGGTTTACATGGAGAAGGGAAGTTATGGTTGAAAGTAGAATTAAAATTGCTGAGCAGCTGACCTTAAAATAGGGAAATATTTATCTTGTAATAAATATTAACCCAAATATAGTCACAAAATTCCAGAGACATAGCTTCATGAGAGGAACTCAGCCCCATGTTGCGGGCTTTGAGGACATAGGAAGGGTTCGTGAGTCACGGAATGTGGACATTGAGTGAGGCCGGGAAGGGGCAAAGGAGCAGATTCTCTCTAGAACTTCTAGAAAGGAAGCATCTTGCCAGTATCTTGATTTTGACTGCAGGAACTGTAATGTAACATGTTTGCACTGGGCTAAGCCATCAAAATGTGTGGGGCTTTGTTACAGTTTCAAGGGAAAACTAACGTAAGTGTCATAATTTATGAATTTAGATATACTGTTTTGAGAAAAAAAGAAGTGTTTCATTCTAACTTGTCTGCAGATTGCTTAAAATTTTCACCTTGATTATCTATCTCGGAGACGACGAAGAGTTCCTGGTACTGCTCAGTATGGGATGAGGTGTCACGCGGTGGTCCAGGCCAGTACAGGAAAGTGAAGAAATTGGTATTATGTATCGTCAGTGAAGCAAGATTTCAGGCTATTTCAGGAAGCTGTGTTCAGGTTATGAATTATCAGTGTTACAGTGTTTTCATAGCAGGTCAAGAAAGTTCACCCCTCACTTATTTAATTCTTTGAAAATACAAAATGGAAAGCATCACCTAGATCATATCATTAGACTTTAGAATTGTTTTTTCATTTGCAGAAAAACAAGCATGAATGAGAAATCTGCACAAAGGCAAATAGAATAACTGACATGAAAATAACCACAAAAAAGGTGAGGGATAAAATACCTGCCCTGGTGGTTGATGAATAAGCTTTTAACCAAGGTCCTATAACTAGTGAGCAGTGGACATCAGTAAACAAATATTTTATGGGCAAGGTGCTAATATTTTCTGGGTTCACTGTTATCCTTTTTGGTGTCTGAAGCCAATAAGAAACACAAGGAGCGGGCCCTGAGTTCGATCCCTGGCACAAAAAAAAAAAAAAAAGGAAACACAAGTAGAAATATTTTTCTTTAGGTATTTTTATAGTAGGTTTTGATAACATTAATCCACAGCATAAATGTGAACGGATGAAGAGAGCCAATCTTCTTCTCCCACTCCTGGTTTCCCTGACATAGGAAATAAGATAGAGACTTGAATCTGGAGATGTGTGTGCCACTTAGGTAACTGGGCTCGGAGATGTGCCGAAGTTGGTGTACAATTTCTGAAGTGCTTATGTCTAGTAGAATGACTCACGTAAGGGTTGAATGGCTGGTTGTAGTAATAAGTCAACATAGTGGAGATACCAGGAGTAAAAGGGCAGGGATTCTACCCTCTCTTCTCACCAACTCGAACTTTGTAATGAAACAATTTACAGGAACTTCTTATTAACCACAAAACCACCCTGCATTCAATGTGTCAATTAACTAGAGTTCCTGTGATCATGTATATTGTATGTACTTGTCTATCCATATCTGTCTATGCATAGTTTGTTTTAGATGGTTATATAAATATATAAATTATATATAAATATATATTGAGTTCTATACAAATATATTTTGAATCACACACACATATGTATGGTTCTATAGAATGATTTTATTTTTATGGATAGTTTTCTGTCTTTCTAAGCTCTATAATATCAGAATTTCCCTTTGTACTGTTTATAAGAAAATCTAAACTGTGAGAGATCATTCTTTTTGTTCATTACATATATTTTAAAATTTTGTTATTAGTACATGTTTGGATGCATAATGAATACATTCATCCTGGGGAGTTGGTACATACACATGTCACATTGTAAATGTTTTTACTTCCCTCTTCCCTCTGTTCCCTTCCCTTTCCCTCCATCCCTATTCCCCTTCCCATCTCCAAAAGGTCTCCTGCAAATTGAAACAAAAGGTCTGCAAAGTCCCTTGTGTAATGATGCCTAAGCAAGACCTAATCTTTGGGTGTTCTATGACCCCACGTAAATATTATTCGGAACATAACAAAGTAACAACACAACAAACGAAGCATGTAACTTCTATTTCATACTTGTTAGATGGTCTAACTTCACTCTCAAAAAAGAAAAAATACCATTAAGTATGCACAATTATCATCTCCATTTTATATGGAGAAACAGAGATAAGAGCTATTTGTGACATGTTAATTGAACAATTAACAATAGAATAACTGAGTGAGGTGTTAACAACAGAGTTACAGAGAGAGGATTCAGATAGAGGGCTGGCCAGCCCCTGGGAAGCATGTCAGATATTCCTGAAAAGCTTACAGGGGTCGCACTGTGCCACAGTGGTTTTTATTTTGAGGCTTCCCTGTTTCTTTAAATGCCGAAATCCCTATCATTAGGTCAAAAGAATCCTCAATCTTGTATTTCTATGGCTCCAATTTTGTAGACAGAAAAATTGGGGCACAGAAAAGTAAAGCAATGTTTATGGTGTCATGCACTCTGCCGTGTATTGTCCCCTCAGTATTTCACTGAGTCCCATTACTATTCTGAGCCTCAGTTTCCACACCTTCCCAATGTGCTTGCTGGACTTGTGAGCCACGAACAGAGGAATCGGCCTTAAGCAGGGAACATGCCTTCTCAGCCTTGGCCATTTTGATAAATACACTGAGTTTGGGCACCCAAGAATCTGATTAAGAGCCGGCCACAAAGGTATATATTTCCAGTTGCCGAGAATTCCAGTGAAACCTTTGAACCTGGCTAAGTGCCTTGGACCCCACATAATGATTTCTTTAGTGGCACCGGATACAAGATCCGTGTTGTCAGTGTCTCAATGTGTCAGCAAGACTAAAGCCCAATTCAAGATAGCTGAAGTGGATTGATAATTATTTTTAGTGAGCTGGCAGATGGCAAATGTAGCTCAGTAGCAGAATGCAAAATGAACTGATCACAAATGTTATGTGCTAATCACATGGTGCATAGCTGGAAAACAGATATTTTTGTGGCTGTTACGTGAAAATGATGAAAACTATTAGTTTAATATATAACTAATAAGCTTGGCTTTTAATATATGCAGATTATATATACAAATGAATAAGCCATTGTTAGTGTATTTGGTACACTGTGGAAATTCCTATGCTAGGCTATGTTCAGCAAGGAATATTTATATGGCTGTAAGCATAACAGATCTAAAATTTCTACCAGGAGATTTTGCCGTTCAGGTGTGTCCAGGTTGACATTCATCGGGCTCCAACATTATAAAGTAGAATTCTTGGATGGATCAATATACAGTACTATTAGAATAGAAAATCGTCTTCATTTTTCAGATGAAAACAATCCCCCAAATAAGACTAATATACTCTTGAATTGTATCCCTTTGTACATTAGATTGCTTAGCTGCTACAACAATATATCCAAGCCTGTGTGCTTTAAATAACAGAAATGTATCTTCCACAGTTCTGGAGTGTACAAATGTAAGATGTAGGGGTGGGCATGACTGGCTTCTTCTGAAGGCTTCTTTCTAATGTTTCAGGTGGTATTCTGATTCTTGTGTCTGTGTCCTAAATATTCTATTCTTTTAAAGGACATCAGCTCTATATAAACAGGACCTTCTCTAAAGACCCGATTGTAACTTTATGATGTTTTCCAAGGCTCTGTCTCCAAATACTGTCACATTCTGAGATACTGGGGGCTGAGACCAATATATGAATTTGGAGGAGATTCAATTCAGTCCATAGCATGACCTTAAAGTATAATCTTGAAAATAAAATTTGCCATTGTAATCCAGTACTCTCTTCCTGTGAAATAATGGGTATTGTATGATAGAGTTGTGTTGAAGTTTGTAATTATAATTGCCTTGAGTATGGAGTCTAAGGCAATCATAAAATATACTATTTTACACATATAATTAAAAGCTAGTTTTGTAGTCACTTCAATCTTTTCTTCCCCAGAGGCAGAATTTACTACCTCTTGCAGGCTCATACCTACTTTTCAGATGCATTAATTAGTTTTAGTTTATCACATATTTAGTGGAATTTTCATACATTGTGGAGTTCATCTTTCTGTCATTGATCATTTGTCTGCCTCAACAATGATCAAGATTGGGTTAAATTGTGAGGCTGAATCAGGGTGTTGACTCAGCTGAGTTGCATCTGGATGCCCACAGTAACTGTTTCTAAGTTCACTCAGGTTGTTGGCAGGATGGAAGTACCCTTTTCTTTAGTAGATTTTGGCTGGGGGATAACTCTCAACTTCTGAGGCCACCACCTTCCTGGCCAAATGGCTCCTTTCATCTTCAAGCCAGCAACAGCACATCGAATCTCCAATATCTCCCACTTTTTGACCTCAAGATCTGCATTTGGAGGGCTTGTATGATTAGGCTACTGCTTCCTTGAAAAGATTTATTTCTAACAGCCAACCATGTCACATAACATAACCATGTTGACAGCTAGGGACTGTGCTGGTTGTGTGCAGCAGTGGGTTAAAAATAGAGTACCATCTTAGCATTTTCTCTAGTGAAATCAGTCATGTGTGGCCCCAGTGATGCTGTGTAACAACTCGCGATAAGACCTTAGGGTCTTGCAGTCCTCTGTGCTTGTTTCCTGTGGCTGCGAGTTGGTTGGTTAGATGGGTGTCTGGTCCAAGTAGAGCTTGGGTTTCTTAGCAGAGACAGTTGTGATACTTGCATCTCTTGTTCCATCCCCTAGACTCACAAGCTCACTGGTCATGACGATGGCTAGATGAGAGGACAAATTTATCTCTGGTCACTTGTATTAATCATATTCAATATTAGGTTCTATATACTTTTAATGTTTTCTATAGTAATATAGCAAATATTCTAGGTGTGTGAACTTCGCTATATTTGCCACAATTACCATTAGGAAGTGAGGCATTCAAGTAGCCATAGACAACACATAAATAAAACTTTACTTACAAAACTCTCTGCAGCCAGCTTTGGCCTGGAGGTCATAATTTCCTGATCTTTGGTGTGTATGCTATTAACTGTCTACATCTGTTATTTTGATCAGATGCTGTCACAATAATGTTCAATAATGAGCTATGCAAACATTTAATGACTTCTGAAAACATGTATTATGTTCAAGACTCTGTAGAACAATTTCAGTTTGGCTTATCTAGAATAGGCTTGGTTGGGTGGCTCCTTTTCAGGCTGTGAGTTGGCTGGGCATGGCTCCAGGCAGCAGGCTAAATCAGGCTTCCTCATTCCTGTTTCTTCCTAGACACCATTTGAATGGGAGATGGTTACCTTGTACAAACTCTGCTTGTGTTGGTTCACCGAGATGGACGATCCAAGAATGCTCTGCATGGTCTCATGTCATGTCAGGTCTAGTGACACAGCTACACGCAGCTTAAACAGCATGACACACTCTGTCCATGGTGAGAAAGGAAAGGGACTAAATATTTGGAGAAAAAAATCCCAATTATCATGCCTTGTCAAATTATAAGATAGGTATATTTTCTATAAATATTGTCATTTTTTTCTTTATGACTAGAAACATCCTACACAAATGAACTCATATATTGTGATAAATGGTAGAACAATTTTAAGGAGACAGCAAACACTCCACTCTGGTATGCACATAGAAGAGAAATGTTGATATGATCATTTATGGATTCCTTCTACTCCGACTAAATCACTGGGGATAATCATCAACTACAAAACAAGGGGAAGAAAACTGGTGAGAAGAGGCCAGTCACTGCCCACAGAAATTATGCTGAGTACCAGTCGAGTTCTCAGCGGGTCAATTTGCACAAGCTCTGCAAGGAAGTGAGTAGAGCCTACTCTTCTGCTCATCAGTTCAGTTTCCTGCACCTCATGCCACATCTGGGAATGGTTAGACCATAAAACCAAGACAGAGGTTCAGGTACAAAGCTGGCTGCATGGGCTGAGAGTTAGACCTTGGAGGTAACTTGTGATAGCAAGTGATTCTCAAATCTGTTAGGATGTTAGGGCCACATGACAAAAATTGAAAAATAAAACAAGACTTCTGCTGTGGATTCTGGAAAGGTAGTGCAGTGGCAACATATGTTTTCCAAATCTTCACATAAAACTAGCTAGAGCAACTGAATAGTAAATCTGAACTCTTTGGCTTACGTTTATGACTAAATCAGGTGACAAAGTCTTTTGATTATCTCTTATAGCATCATAAATTACCCCATAATTTAGGGACTTAACAAACAACAACATCTTGTTATTGCTGGACCAGAAAATTGGAAACATCTTGGCGGATTTGGCCCCAGTCTCTCTTGAGGTTGTAGTCAGGTGCTGGCTGAAATTGGAGCAGGGTGTGTCAACACGACTCAGGATTTGCTGGTCAACCTCACATGGTGTCTGGATATTTTAAAATGGGGTAATCTGAGTTCCTCTGGGAAGTTCAGCTGCTTATTCAGATTCTGTCTGAAGACTTCAGGAGTACTCTGTTAAGAAAGGTGGAGGGTTGCTGGCTCAGATCAAGCCTCACAAGAAGTCACCAGTACCCTTTCTGTCATGTTTGCTTACAGAGTCTGTCAAAACAGCCTAGTAAAGAATCAAGTAGAAGGGACACAGACCTCACTGTCAGTGCAAATGGTGTGAAGACCACATCATCACATGACCAGGTACATGACCAGGTAGAGTGACAGATGTTGTATCAGCAGCCTTTGAAAAGTATCCTTTATACAACGTCTCTCCATGAGCTCTGTATTAGTCAGCTTTCTTGTTTCTGGGACACAATACCTGATGCCCACAACTTACAGGAGATATAAATTACTTTATGGTGTTAGGGGATTCAGTACATGGTAAGCAGGCTCCAAGTCAGGAACATCATGATGGAAGGGTGTGGTGGGGCAGAGCTGTTTACTTCATGGAGTCAGGGAAGCAGAGGAGGGAAGAGGGGAGAGACCAGCTATAGTACTCTAGGTCATGCTTACATGGCCCACCAAAACACACCCAGAAGTGTGTTCTGCCAATCCCTTGGATGGCTCCCAGGTTAATCCAGTTGATATAGCTAAGTTTAACCGTCACAAACACCAAATACAATTGACTGGGGACAACTTACCCCAGCCTCAATCTCTGCTTCGTGTTGGCATGTGTGTAGGAGGAGAGAGAGCAGCAAGTAGCATGTGATGGAATTGTGAACAAAAGGAATATCATAAAATCGCCCAAAAACATTCACTGGAAGTACAGCAGGTGGGCTTCAGAACACATGCTAAACAGCTGAAATGCAGATGGATTTTTTTTTTTTTTTTTTTAGTGGTAAGAAAATGCAATGTTTTGGCTGGAGAAGTCTGGCCTTTATATACTCTCCAAACTGACCTGCTAGTGCTTCTTGTTACATAGTGCCCACAATGGGAGGAAACTGCTGTAAAGTGAATAGATATTGAGTCTGATAGGAGAGCAGAATCGGTGTGTCTCAGGAAACAGTTTATATTTTGCTACGACCCGAACACAGTAAGATATTGATGATCCAGGACACAAACTAAGATTAAACATGCTAAATTCAAGAACTTAGCAGTTTAGGTCAGAAACCTGAAAATGTAGAATAAGGTCAAAATTCAGGTAAACGCCAAAGAGACACAAGAATATTTCCAAAGGCAATGAGTGATCACTTAGCGTTACTGTCACCATGTTTAGTTAGGTATATGACCAGGTGAATCAAATACTGACTGGAAATAGCCATCACGCTTTTAGCCACATGTATTCATCCCTTTGTTCACATATTAAATATGTATTAGGCCCTTATAATGTATCAAACCATAAAAGGGACCTCTTCGTTTCTTTGCTCACCAGTACCTTCCTCAGTTTATTTCCAGTATTATTTTACTTGGGTCCTAACTCAGTTTGGCTCTAAATTCTTTGTTCTTCACGTGGTCTCAGAGGTGGCTTTTGGTTTCTAGAATGCGAGTTACTGTTCTGCATCAAAAATCCTCCCTAGATGTGGCACCTGAATGTGGCACCTGCGATTCTTCCAGTAGAGATAGGAAGAGGCTTTGGGTGGAAACCGTGGGGAGGAGACATGGACAAACAGTGACTGAGTGCTTCCGAATGTGTTGGGCACACAGGAATGATCCTTGAGCCAGTGAAGAAATAAAAGGTAATGTCTTCTTCATATTTTAATGCAGAGATATAACCTAGCACAGGAACTTGCATAGTTACTACATCGCTTACTGAATCCCATGTCTCAAAGTTTAAGTCTTCTTTGAAGATAACCCATGTTTGATTGTTGTAAGCACTTCAGTTGTTGATACACTATGATTTTTATGAAAGAGAAAGTACTATATGATATACTTATGAGGTGTGTGAATGACAGATTTGGCAATTTATTTTGAATATTAAGGATCTTAATAATATTCTCAACTGAAAGTGATACCATGTTATTTCTCCATAAGGAGGAATCTTGATACTTTTATACACGATTACCAGCAAATATGGCCCATATTTCTTTTAATAAAATACAATTTTTGAACTGTTCTAAAACATGGGATAGATACATATCTCTGTGTCATACTGCACTTGAAACACTGATTTTATTACTAAACATTCAAAAGAAGCAAGGTCCTGGTTTCTGTCTCTAGTACTGACATAGAAAAGAAAAAGAAAAAAATGTTAGCAAGAGCCTTCATGGCAAAAAAAAAAAAGAAAATTAGTGTTTTTCAAAAACTTTTAGTCATGAATGAAAGTTTTAGTTGTGAATGTGTAATTCTGATATTACTCTAAGTTAATTGCAAGAAGTTGACTCACAGCAGAACTGTCTAACTCTGTCCTTTTAAAATTTGAAGAATGAAAATACAGTTCTAATAATTGATGCTAAGTTGTTCTCTGACAACATTTAGTCAAAAGATTTAATTGCCACTTAATGTGGCACCTTTTCTGTGGTCCTTAAACAGTAACATCAGTATAGACAGCCTTGTCTACTTAAAAGTAATGGCAATTAATCACCCATTAAGCTCACTGAATGAGCCATCTGTTATTTAATCCCTACATGGGAAAAGGGGAAGCGAGATGTAATGTAGCCCTGTCTCACAGCATTCTGAATGGGGATTCTATTTGTCAAAACATTGATCTTACTCATCCTGAATCTGGCTGAAGAACAGGCACTGTATAGGATTTGGGGGAGAATGAATAGGCTTAAATCCATACTGAAATTATAAATCTTGTCACAGAGGCAAGTTTTTACCAATACAAAAAAGTTAATCTTTCAGTGAGATGAAGGAAAACAGAAATTCACCTATCATGTTCGTGTATGTGGCAAAACTCTTAGCTTCACCCATCTGCTTGGTCCTCACAGCGGCAGGCTGGACCACGAAGAGAAGTAGAAGCCAGGGCTTCCAGGTTCCAGTCAAATGCTGCTCCTACCAGGGATGTTACTTTAGTGTCTGATAACCAAGTGCTCCACATCTGCTTACATTATCCAGATATTATGAAAGATAGTAAAAAATTCACTAGTGTAACCAGCTGAGAGGAACCTTTTATAGTGGGAATTGACCACCGAGGCCCTGGCTGATGAGAAAGATGATAAAAAATCTCATGTTTTGAGGACTGAGAACTACAGATCCTTATGCCCCCCTCTTACCCAAGAGGCTTTGCATTTGCCAGCCAAGAGAGCCACTCTTACCATCATCATCTAATCCTCACGCTTCTCCCCCCTCCCTTGCCCCACCTCCAAGTTTTTGGAGAAGTGCAATGTTTGTGAACAAGTACAGCTAACATTGAACTGAGCATCTGCTACATGCCAGGCACTGTCCTGAGAGCTTGGGGTTTCTCTCCTCCCCTCCATGCTCCGAGAACAGGGAGACAGAAAGAGACTGACTTGTAATATTAACCAGCAACTGTGAAAAGAGGAAAGAAGCTTTCATTGCAAGGCCTGGCTTTTGGCATTTTGAGATCTGATTGACTTGGCCTCTGTACAAGAAGTGTGCTGGCTGGCAACATTCCAGGAAGATGACATGGTTGGGTGCTACGAGGAAGATTTGGGCTACTATACTTAATGCCTTTGAATTTCCAGTTCCTGAGAGACAATGAAAGATATATATGTGTGCGTGCATGTGTGTGCATGTGTGTGGGTTCATGTGTGTATGTAGAGAGACAGGAGAGAGACAGAGAGGTGAGCACATACAAAATCTATAGAGGTCCGGTAGGCTGGAAAATCTTGTAACAGTTTATGTTTCAGGTTTTTGTTTTTTTTTTTCCAAATTCCTCACATCAGAAGGCCGGAAACTCCAGAGGGGTTTTTAGGTTGCAGTCATGGGGAGAATTTCTTTTTCTAGAAATCTGTCTTTCCCTCTTGAAGTCTTCAACTGATTGGATGAGACTCACCCATATGGTAGAAGCTAATCTCCTCAAAGCTTCCTGATCTGAATGTTAGTCACATTAAAAAAATACCTTCACAGTGACATCTAGATGGTTGTTTGACAGAACAACAAAGCCTAGCCAAGTTGCCATGTAAAATTAACTATCACAGATGAAATTAGGGATTTTAGTTGAAGGGCAGCAACCTAATTTGGGGAATGTGGACAGTGTATCAAAGATGTAGAGTGATGCTTCCAGTCAGGGGACTGGGTAGCGTGTACAAGCAAGTCTTTCACGGGAGGAGCAGTACGTGGGGATCTGTTTGGATGACTCTATCAGCAGCTGAGTGAGGCTTCCACACTATTTCTCCCTACCATCCAGTGGTCTCAGCATGTCTGAGCAGAGAGGATTTCCCATGCACAGTCTGCACATTTCAACTTTAGGCTCCATGCTATCTTCAGCATGACACAGTACCTAAGAGCAAAACAGACCACTTCTTTGAGCTAGTAGAACCTCATCCACTCTGAGAATGAGTGGAAGTGAGGCTAGGGATGTGATAAGAAAGAAATTTAGGGTCGTGGAGGACTGAAGACACAGAAGTGACTGCCACTTTAATAGACAAGATTATTGAGAAAATGTTTTAAAATAGCCTGAAACTGCATTAATGGGGCTTACTTTTGGGAAGCAGGCAGGAAGTAATAAAGCACAGCTGAGCCTCAGGAAGAAATTTAAAATCAATGCCTATTCATGTCACAACCAATAAGACTTCTACTGAACCCATACTAATAAGATAAGACTTTCAGACATTTCTGAAAAATGTCTTTTTAGTAAAGAGCTCTATAAGGCTAGCAATTCTTTCATCTTTGAGAAAAGTTTCTGTAGCAGAAAGATTTTCATGCTAGAGTGTCCCAGATCCATTACACAGACAAGGAAGCTGAATTAGAGAAATTGGGTACAAGGATGACCACACCGCCGCTATGAGGCTGACTTGGGAATTTTATTCTACAACATTTGAATTTGAAATCCATTTCTGTTTTCTTGGTGCTGTCCTGAGTTGCAGATTGTATCTCTTCTATTTCGGCCTAGACTTGTCGAAATGATGGCTTCCTTATAAATGCAATTTGAATCGAATGAGACGTCAATACGTTATCTGAAATCAAATACTACTTTCATTCGTACATGGGATCCATACGTTTTATTCATCCTTTCAACTTATATCTTTGGACAATAAGAAATGACTGCTTGGCCACTCTCCAATTGAAAATATAAATTTTTCTGTTTTCTGAGAGGATGTAACAATCCTACTTGATTTGCAAAAAAAGTTGATCGTGTCTGTGGATTTGTGTAAGCTCCAAGCAATCCTTTCATCTTTGGAAGGGAGCTTGTTTAGTGGAAGGATTTTTGTGCTAGAAGGTCCGAATCCTACACCAGCCTTTTGCTAAAGATATTTTTGCCTTTCATCTTGTTAAAGGTTTTATCTTTTTTTCTTCATCCTTTAAGTTAGATTATACCTGATTAACACTGTTGCTCAGGCTCCCTTCTCTTTTGTTCTGTTATATAAAGAGAACTAATCACACTACTTTAGTGTCCTCACTAAGGAGAATTTGTTGTCCACCTCTGCAATTGCTGTATCCTGCAGCTAACAATAAACCTTGTAAGAAATATTGAGAGTTTTTTGTTCCTGTTTATTTTTTTCCTCCAGCAAGGATGCTGTCTTGATGTTTTTACTCAGTAGTCAAGTAGACTTGTATTCTAAACAAGCTTAATAATGATATTTCTAATTGAATTATTTCTTAGCATAACTGCATGTTAATATAAATGTAAATTTATTATTTAGTGCATATTTTGCTCTAAGTATTTGACTTCAGTTTCTTTTAGGCTTAATTTCCTTGAGGCACACTGGTTGCGTTTATTAATATTTTTGATTTAATAGATATTGGACTCATGGTAAGTTATATGTGCATTCCCACCAATAATGATTATCCATCCCAAAATTGTCAGCAATGCTGGGTGGAAGTCATGGCTCTAAGTCCATTTATTTATTTGAGAACACTTCACTGGAATTAAAACCTTGTCTAGAACCATTGTGTTTCTTCCAAGTGTTCATTCAAAACTGAAAAAGTTTGTTTTTCAGTTCAGTTCTTTTCCTCACCTTATGGAAGAAATGGGTCATAGCACTTTCATCACCATGTCTGGAAATGTCCCTGGCTCTCATCGAGTTCATTAAATACATTTCTTTCTCTTGTTGTGTCTGGTGGGGGTCTGGGGAGGCTAGGGGGCCTCTCACGAAAAGACCCTCCACCTTTCTGGTTCTTCCCGTCACCTTGGCAAGAAGGAAAGCAAAGGGTGACTCAAAACTGAGGTTCCTACCTATTTCACAGGATCTATTATACATTTTGGTCCTTATTTAGACTTTTGATTTCTCACACCAGAGAAACAATAGGATATTTACACATGTATGTCTGATTAATTTCACTTAAGAGTATGGTGTCAAGGTGCCTCCATTTACCTAGAAATGTTCAAATGGGTTGGGGAACCAGGGCAGGGTGGGGGGAAGGAAAGAAGGCAAAAACAAGAGAAAAGAAGGAGAAAATGAAAACAAAGCTTTTGTAAATAAGGCGTGGAAGAGGGACTGAAGAGGGGAGAGGGAAATGGGGGAAAAAAAAAGAATCAAGATATATCATGTACATGTACAAATTCCCTACGATGAATGTGATCATTATGTATATCTAAAATGTACGGATGAAATTAATTAATCAGAAATAATTACCATGGAATGACACATGGATAAACCAGTGAAATGTTGAAAATTCTGTAAATCAAAAATGCACTCAAATCCACTTGGCTGACTGAACTTCATAGGTTAGAATAAAATAAGCCAGAGTACCAGGTTTTCACTGTGACGACCATGTGCCTGGCTGTGACGCACAGGTCACTGCCACTGCTCAGCATCGCCACCAACTATCCGGGTATTATCCTGAAATTGAGAGCCTGAGAAAGCACACAAATACAAATATGGTTTCTGCTGAATACAACTGCTTTCACATCACTATAAAGTTGAACAAACTTTAAACTGGAGCATTTAGTTGACTTTAAAAATGAAACAGTATGTCAATTAGAAGATAAGTTAATAATAAATACTTGTTATTTTTATAAACAAGAAAAAATAATAAGTGGCAATAAATAGTGAAACATTTTTCTGCCAAGCAGAGGTTTACTTATAATTTTGTGAAGGTTGGGATGGAGCTCCACTGAGCTTCTCAGGATGGTGTCTTTGCTCTGCCCATTCGTACAGGGGTTCTCAGCCAATCAGGGTCTTAGCTTTCACTGCTAGGCTGAGCTTGTTGCTGTGGTGAACTGTTGCTAGGGTGGGCTGTTGCTAGGGTGGGCTAAGGTTCATAAAATTTTAGAGGGTTTCCAGTGTATGCACGTGGATCCCTAAAATTTGTTCTTTACCAGGAAAGTTTTCACAAAGGGCAGTTCCTAGTAAGCAGGTAGTCATTTCTATAGCTGCCTGCTACAACAGCCATGCACTGTCAGCCACTTTACACTCTATGTCCCTGCCTAGCTCCCCTCCAACCGTATTCTCTCATACAATTATCTCATACAAGGACACACATTTTAGTTTGGTTATTGCAGTTCCCTTCTATCATATACAAGAACATGTTCCAATCATCCATTCTTCATGCCGCAAGCCAGCCCAGACTTTCTGGTGTGAAGAAACAGTAATAATTTTCCTATGTCTCACAAATTTTGGGGTCTGGAATTTGTATGGGGTTCTGTTGGGTGACTTTAATGATATATCAGTAGAGATCACTTGGTTGTATATATTAGAGTAATAGAAGGGCTGTGCGATGCCTTGCAAACCACTTAATTCACGGCCACCTTGGTGGTGGACGGCAGAGAATCTGGGGTAAACTTGAAGTGTCATCCGGTGCACCCACACTTGGCCTCTCCTTCTTGTTGTCCTGTGGCTGTCACAGACTGAGAACTGTAGTCGAGAGATCCCAAAGGGGTTGTGCCAGAAAAAGAAAAAGCTGCATGACCTTTTACGATCCAATGTTAGAAGTCAGGCAGCATCACACTCTCTGTTCCGTACTGGTCAAGATAGTCAAAACCCAACCAAATTTAAGGAAAGGAGATAGAAACCATGCTTCTCAATGAAGGCCAATTCCCTACTTATGGTTTGCTCTTATATTGCTAAAATCATTATACGTAAGAATGTCAGAATCAGAAAAGATTTATCTAATAACAATAATAGTAATAGTAATAAGAATCTGCAGTCCATCAGCAGTTTTGTGGAAAGAGGAGCAGAGAAAAGAGGAAAGTAAAAGTGATGATCTTTGTAAGATGAACAGTCAGGAAGATACTTATCCTATCATTTTAAAAGAAAATGGCCTGGGATGGGGATTTGGCTCAGTGGTTACAATGCTTGCCTTGGAAGCAGAAGGCCCTGAGTTTGATCCCCAGCACCAAAAAGAAAATGACCTTATTTTGCAGATTCTTACTGATGTATATAGAACTAGAATGGCAGACACCAAGTTTGTTTAAAAAACAGTTCAACCTAAGGAAGAAACTGCTTTAATCAAACATCATTAATCTGTATTGATCCAAAACAAATCATGCTTACAATGCTAAGTCGCCACAAGCTACCCTTTGAATTTTCCTTCCTTAACATTTACTTGATATAAAGTCAAGCTCTTTAGTCACTTAAATTTTTAATCGTTTCTCCACATTTATGGTCTGCCGGCTCCTCCTGCTTTGCATTTCCTTTGTAACTTCATTGACAGAATCCCTTAGTAAATGAGAACGTAACTCATTTAAGACAAGGGACTTAATTTCCTGTGAAGTAGCTGCGACAAGCTCTGTTACAATTTCCTCAGCCATTTGGGGTTTTAATTTCCTTTTGTGCATTTTTTTCTTTTATTTTTTGTTTTCCTTGTGAGGCACTCTTCTTATCAGAGAAGATAACAAACAAAGAGGGACCCACCCGTTCATCCTTTCCTCTCTCAATTGACAATCCTACAAATATTAGGGAAACAGGACTCAAAGGTGTGTAGAGAAGTGACCCATCAGACCTCACAATCTGAGCTTGGAGAAGAGAGATCAGGAGAGTCGGAAGATATTAATCATAAAATCCTGGACTTGCAATCACAGCTGTCCCCCATGACGGCAGAAGTTGCTATTTAATGACTTTTGTATTTTTTTGCCTTTTCTATTCCCAATCGTGTCATTAGTGCTTCATTTCTGGCTCATGTTCAAAAGATGTGCGACTCTCAGAGAGGTCTTCCTCTCTAAGGACTTTTTATCTAAAGCGGAAGTTCTTACGTTCCCGCGTTCTTAAGCCGGGTGTTTGTTTCCTCAGGCATGGATATGCTAGAGTTACATTTTGTCAGTTTGTATTCATACAAAAATGCTTTTATTTTATCGTGATTTCTAGAAGATAGCACACTCTTGATTGCATTTTTGTTTTCTTTTAGCATTTTGATTACTTCAATTTCTTCTGGCATATATGGTTTTGGATTAGAGGTAGAGTTTAGCTTATCATTAATTTCCTAGAGTTTTTTTTCTCTTTTTTGCTGCTACGCATATTTTGTTTTTATGCATTACTTTTAGTACTTGAACATAGGGTGACTAGGCTTATATGTGTGAATTTCTGCGTGTGAATATATCTTTCATGGGGATCCTGGAACTTCTTGGTATAGTCTGTGATAAAATGTCTTCCTTGGACTTGTGAAATGTGTAACAACTATGTCTTCAGAAAATTTTTTTTTCCTATACTCTCTACCTCTTCCTTATAGGATAGCAGTTACATGCATTATGGATTCACAGTGTCTTCTAACTGTTCTCAGGCTTGATTTACTTTTCTTTAATCTTTCTGCCTCTTCATTAATTCGATAATTTTTATTGATCTTTTTTATCTTCAGTGGCATTTTTACCATCCTAAATGTGCTGTTTATGCTTCCATCTAGTAAATTTTTCATGTCAGATAAAACTACATTCAGCTCTAAAATTTCTGTTTTATTTTTATAGTTTCAGTTTCTCAGTTAGATTCCTTATTAGTTTTTCATCAATATACTTCTCTTTAATTTTTAAAGAAAGTTTATAAAATCTGTCTTGAATCTTTGCTGTATCCAACATTTGAAAATAGTTTTGGTCCATTTTAATTAAATGGTCCAAATTTTGGTCATTATTTTCCTAAAAATAGGTCATATTTTCATGTTTCTTTGAATTTCTGGTAATTTACTAATTGTTCATTGAAAAGTAGTCATTAAAAACACATTATAACTATTTGTTGGCTTTTTTGATGGTGCTGTGATTGTTCCCAGGGCCTTCTATATGCAAGGCAAACAGTCTACCACTGAGCCACATCTTTAGCTCCAAACTAACTTATTTTGATTCCAACTGTACAATCTTCTACCCTCTCCCCTTCCCCCAGATGTGGCATAGTTGATGTCTCTGCTCCGTGTTTTCAGTTTCCAAGTTCTACTCCAATAGTCTCTTTCCGGGGCTCTCTTGTGTGCCTGCTTACTTCAGTAGTGAGCCAGAGATTGGATGGAGTTTATACCTCTGGAGTTAACCACTTCTATAATCACCATGTTAGTGGATTATCTCCCCTGATGCCCACCTGCTTTATGGGTTTGAATTCAATCCTTTGGTCTGAAGCTAGAAAGTCTTTATATTATTGTTGTCTGAACTATGGGGTGACTGGGGGATCTCACTGGGTCTAAAACACAAAAAATGTTCAAATCCAGTAGGAATAGGTCTGTCTTTAAAGGGCTTGACCATCGTTTCTTTCTGTCAGCTTTATTGCTGCAATTTCTGCATTTCCTATTTGAATGGGAAGCTTTCCATTTAGGCAGGTAGATGGAGTGGAATGGGAAGAGTTTAGGAAGGGTGAGAGGTAAGATTGTTCTTCCTTTCCTTTCCTTTCCTTTCCTTTCCTTTCCTTTCCTTTCCCTTCCCTTCCCTTCCCTCCCCTCCCCTCCCCACCTTTCCTTCCTTCCTTCCTTCCTTCCTTCCTTCTTTCTTTCTTTTCCCCCCTTCCTTCCTTCCTTCCACTTCAGCTTTTCTGAGATTTTCTTACTTATACCACATTGATATCATAAGCTTTTATTTCTACCCCTTCAAAGTGATTAAGACTACAGTTCTGTGCTGTTACATTGAACTGAGGTGTGTTCCTTGGCTAGAAAGATATAAACCCGCAGTTTAAGGGAATACATGTCTTTGAGTTATAAGCTTTTGAAAAGTTTCTTCTCATTTTGGTCATCTTCTCTTGTCTTCGAATTATGGTTTTCATAAAAGTGGTAAGGTTTTATAATTATTATTTGATGGGTGGTTGTCAGAATCTTTCATGCCATCACTATTGGAAATACTGCCTTTTGAAGTCCTGAGTCACCCCTTGTAGAAAAGTGACAGTCAAGTACTTTATGGAAAATTAGTTTTTAATCTGAAGAATGACTGTATTGCTACTAGCTTTCTCAATTTTGTTCCAGGTCCATATTTACTGATCCAGAGTTTAAACATTTTCCTAATTTCAAAACATCTCAAATATTATTATCATGTAACAATAGCATAAGTATTTTAAATGACTTAAATACATTCTAGAGAGAGGTGAATATTTTATAAGATTACATTTTTAATATACCTCTTTTAGACAAGAACTTCCCAGAAACAAGAGAAATGTAAATGTCACGGGAGAATGAAAATTGTAAAAAGAACGAGGTATAATAATATCTCTGTTCTGTAAAAAATATCTGTACAATCATGCATCACTCTGTGGATCCCTTACCTGACGTCACTAAGCCCAGAAGTCTTTCACATCTGTAGATTTCAGGTTTTAGAGAGCTAGTATCATATATTATTTCACACTTCTACATTTGCATATGAGAGCACAACATAATCAAATGCTTTGATATTTCCACGGTGAAATGTATATTCACATTTACAGAATAAATGGTGATCATATATAATTTCAGGTCCTGACTCTTCCATATTGATCACAACAGAGTTATATGAAAATTTTCTTTTCTAATTTATTTAAAGTTGTAGATTATTCATTTATATAAAAACAGTATTATCATGAGATGATCACAAAACTGCTAACATAATGTAGTTTTGGTTGAATTTTAACCTTTCTTGTTATACTTTAAATTAATTAACATTTTTATAACAAGTTTTATTATTTAGCTGTTTACAAAAAGGTTTTAGTATCTTATAAAATGTATACTGTCACTAGGACTTCTATTAAAACATCTTGTCCTTATATTTCTTCATTTAGAAAAATGTAACTGTGTACGCTTAGATAGAGGGTAAAGATCACCTAGCAACTGGTCGTTTTCTTTCTTCTTTCTTTCTTCCTTTCTTCCTTTCCTTTCCTTTACTTTCCCTCCCTCCCTCCCTCCCTTCCTTCCTTCCTTCCTTCCTTCCTTCCTTCCTTCCTTCCTTCCTTCCTTGATCAAACTGAGGGCCTTGAGCTTGCTAGGCAAGTACTCTAAACCCTGAGCTAAATCCCCAGCCAACTAGTTGTTTTCTTGAGGGCGTGCCTAACAGCTGAATAATGACCACTGATTTGTGATTTACTCATACAAACAGTAGGTGAGGAAGACTTGCTACTCACACGCTCCAGTACTGGGACTCACTTTTATCCCGTGAAAAGGAAGTGTCTTCAATATGCTTGAAAAAGTCTTGCCTTTGAATATCTTTGTCTTGTTCATTCTGCCCACTTAGCTAAGTTCATCTCCTTGCACAAAGCAAAGGTAAATATTGTAAAGAACAAACTGACAGTTTGTTTTAATGAGAGTTGATAGTGATTGCTAACATATTTCCTCATTTCCATATACTTTTATAAGAAATAAGTTTTACTTCACCTTTTAATGTTTAACTTGTTATTCCAGTAATTTTCTCAATGTCCTGGGTCTTGATTCTCATTCTTCTTTATCTCCCTGAGTGATTCGTCTGTTCTTGTGAAGCTGGTCAAGGCCTCACACACGAAAGAGATAGGCAGAGTTAAGAAATGGAAGATTCAGAGCACAGGATTTTAGGCCAGGAATTTCTGGTGCACAGGAGAGATGTAAATGCCTTCACCTACATTGCCGTCAAATGACAGTCTACCTAAAGATGTAAAAGGAGCAAGTCTATGTGTAAACTTGGTATTTGGATATGTGAAAAATATTGTGGAAATAAAACCTTAAGAAATGACAGAATATATACCTGTATTGCTTCCTGATCTATTTGCTAAAGAGACATTTATATGGAAGTAGAAGAGAAGCAGAGTTGCTCTGTTAGATGCCAACTCTAAACTGGCTTATCTCATAAATCAGTATGGAATCCTATGGTTGTATCTATTTTTGCATTACCTATAAGGGCCTTTTGATCCTGACAAACTTGTATGGACCTGCTGTTTTTGGAAAAGCATATTTTTAAACAGGAGTAGTAGAATGGGAAAACTATATGCCCATGTTCTGTAATTTACTATGGACACAAACTCAGTGCAGCAGAGTCTTTCTGTTCCAGTGGGCCTAAGATTATTAATGAATAACCCTGAGGAAATGGGAGATTTTGACTGGTGCTTTGGGAGTCTAGCCTTTGTTAGTTGTATTATTTTGATATCTTGATACAATTAAACATTTTGTATCTCATCATTAATACAGCTTAAATTAAATGTGCATAGCTATTTTTTAATTTTATTTTTTACCAAGAAATTGTATTGGTACATTGTATACATAATGATCACATTTATCATGGTTATTTTGTACCTGTACATGATGTATCTTGGTTCCTTCCCTCTTCCCCATCCCTCCCTTCCAATCCCCCACCCTTCCCTATTTATAGCAGGTTTATTTACATTTTTACATTTTTCCCCTTTCCCTTTTCTTTCCTTTTTCTCTTCCTTCTTTTCCCCCTTTTCCCTTTCCAGTTCTCCTCACTTTTGAATATCATCTTTCTTTTACCTAATATCTATTATACCTCTTTGTTCTTACTTACACTTATGGTTTCTCATATCAGAGAAACAATTTGATGTGTACTCATGAGTATCTGATTTATTTCACTTAAGAGTATCTTCTCAAGGTGCATCCATTTACCTACAAATGTCTCTAGTTTATCCTTTTTTATGACAGAGTAGTACTCCATTGTGTAGAAAAACCATATCTGCTTCAGCCATTCCTTAGTTGTTGGGTATTTGGGTTGTTTCTTTGCATGACTTATCATAGTGTTGCATTTCCTTCTCAGGCTGTTTATCAACCAAGACAAGAAGATCCTTTGTAACTGTAAAAGATCTGTTTCAGTAGTTACAAGGAATATTTGTGTCTAACCTTGATAATAAAGTACATGAGTTATTTTTAAATACACATTTTAAAATTTTTCCTGTAAAAACTGATGTTCTCATGTTCTGTCAAATTTATGAACTTTTCCAATCAAGTTATTAACAAATTGTTAATACAGTCTTAATTATCTCAACTAGTTATCAAAGTCTATGCATATCTTCAGAAAACTAATATGTCAGTATTACAGATTACTTTTAAAAAGTGCAAGACCTAAAATTTGTCTCCCTAAAACTTACCTACCTGCCTAGGAATTTCCTAGAACTGTTTGACCAATCACAATTACTGACATTTCAGTCCTGGTCCTTCTTAATGCCTGAAAACAGTGTCTTTTGGATGGAATATACATGTTTCAATTCCTTTCATATAAAATTCACTTACTATACTAACAGCTCTAATTTAGGAGAGGGAAGTAATACAGCTTCAAAGATATTTTGTTTTCAGGTGTGTGTAGCCTAAAGAATGTTTTTAGAGTTCTGGTCATTATTCTCTGTAGTAGAGGATGGGCAGGGATGTGAGCAGGAAGGAACTGAGCAGGTAGCCTTGATGATCCAAAGTGGTTTGTTTGACTCATTGGAATTAATTACCTACATTCTAGACAAGTTTTTGCAGTATCCGTGTGAAGGCTTACATACTGCAAAAACTTTTCAAAAGTTAACACTATGATTTGCATTCAAATATATATGAAATGGGTGTTAGTTTGTTACTTAATTTATTAATGAAGAAATACACCATATAGGAAAGATGATTCAGAAGAAAACTTGATAGATTGCATACAGTCACTAGACTAAACAATCCTAGAAAGAAGTTACATGATAAGATACAAAACTAGAAGTGCCTGCAGGAGAATAAAATCATATCCTTTATCGTTATCTTTTCTATTGGATGGAAAACATGCACCTCTACAATCCAAACTCATTTATAACTTTTTAGTCTTCTAATAAGTCTAACTCTACATAGTCTTGGCCTAACCAATAGTAATCAGGAAATCCAGCAACAGCATACTTGGTCAGAGAATTAGATAATACCTGCCTGGATGGCAATGTGTATTATAATATTAAAATGTATCAATTTCAATTTGCAAAACATTTCATTGCCATTATGGATTCACGGAAGCAAAAAGCTCCCTTTTGTTCTTTTAAAATTTTCTAGGAGCAGAGCCACATTCTCAAAAGAACCATCAAACCCAGAAGTTTCTGTAGTACAATATTGGTTTGATATATATAATTAGTGATAGCTGCTTTGGAATAACCTTTTCAAAGGACCAGCATATTTCCCAAATTAGGATTTATTTAATTTACATTAGAAGCAGATGACATTTCTCTAATAGCCATAGATGTTGACCATTTTTTCATATGTTTGTTGGCCATTTGTATTTCTTCTGCTTTTTAGTATCTGTTCATTTCTCTGGCCCATTTCTTGAGTGGGTCATTGATTTTAGATAGTTTAATTTTTTTGAGTTCTTTGTATAATCCAGATATTAGTCTTCTGTCTGAGGAGTAGCTAGCAAAGATTTTTTTACCATTCTGTGGGTTTTCCCTTCACCCTCCTAATTGTCTCTTTTGCTGTACAGAAACTCTCTAGTCTAATATAGTCCCATTTGTTGATTCTTGTTGTTTCTTGTGTAATTGAGGTTCTGTTTAGGAAGTCCTTTCCTACTCCTGTGTCTTCAAGTGTTTTACCTATTTTTGTCTTCCAGAAGGTTTAATGTTTCTGTCTTAATGTTTAGATCTTTGATCCATTTTGATTTTAATTTAGTATATGGTGAAAGATATGGGTCCAATTTCATTCTTCTACAAATTGACAACCAGTTTTCCCAACACCATTTGTTAAATAGGCTATCTTTCCTCCAACATATGTATTTGGATCCTTTGTCAAAAATCATATATTTGAATATATCTGGAGAAGTTTCTATATGTCCTCGATTCTGTCCCATTGGTCTACATGTCTATCTTTATTCCAGTACCATGCTGTTTTTATTACTGTTGCTTCGCTAGTGTAGCTTGAAGTCTGGGATGGCGGTTCCACCTGCTTTGGTCTTATTGCTCAGTATTGCTTTTGCTATTCGAGGCTTCTCTTGTTTCCATATAAATTCTAGAATTGTTTTCTCTAGATCTGTGAAGTATGCTGTTGGTATTTTGATTGGAACTGTGTTGAATCTGTAAACAAAATGTGGTATCTACATAATGGAATACTATTCAGCAACAAAGAATGACAAACTAGAGTCATTGGTAGGAAAATGGATGTCCCTGGAAAATATAATGGGTGAAATAAACCAGACTCACAAACTGGAATACCATATGGTATCCCTCATTTAGTGAGATAAAATACAAACAAAGGAAAGGGTAAACAATGGATACAAAAAGACAAAGTGTTAGATATAAGCTAATAGACAAATGGTTCAAGGGAACAAGAAGAGGGCAAAGGGGGAGGGGAATGGGAATCCAAAGGAATAATGATATCTTAAAAATAAGAACCTAATAACCCAAACTTGAATCAGTGACACATACACTGCATACTATAGTAACTCTATGTAGTTGTGACTTACTGCTTCATTTATGTCGTTGTTTACATTGCTCACCATCATAAGTAAAAGGTACAATGTATTGTAGTCTGTAAGCCTGTGTAATGGCCTGTGTTTGTGTAATTTTTCATAAGTTTTAATAAAAATCTAAAAAACGAAGAAGCAGATGACATTATAGTAATTGCTTAAAATGGATTTAAGTTTATACTTTATAATTGCCATAGCTTTAGAATGGTGGATTATGTACTGGGATTTTCAAGGTCCTAAATTAAAATATCTGCTATGGCAAAAGTTCATGAATAGCTCTTTCCATCTGAGAATGAATCAAATCCTCAGTGTCACTCTGGAAGTACAGAAAGCTTGGGATAAAAGCAATGCGGGTAAAGAAAAGAGGGTCCCAGACTCTTGCCCTAGGTCCCCATGCTTTCAGCTCTCCTTTACTTGCAAGTTTGAGAAGCGTGTTGACCTCTGGGCAGGTCTCCGGTTCACGCATTATTAACACAGTCACGAAATTCCAGGATCAAAATGTGCATTCATTATCATTATAATGGTTTGGTAATTTTACAATTAGTTCACTGTGGTAGTGGTCGGAAGTCATTTTCAGTAGTTAACTTGTGTCTTTCCTGGTAGAGGAGGAGGAAGAACGCATTTGTAAACACAGTGGTACCTTGGTTCACAAACTGAATTCATTAGAAGGTTCTGGGGAAGATGGCTACATTCATGTTCATGTGGGGAAGATGGCCACTGTCATGTTCATCACAAGATGTGGAGTTCTGGAAGAAAAGCAATTTTTTGCTGGACACTTCTGCTTATGTACTAAATTGTTCATAAATGGAAGCATTTGTGAACCAAAGCATTACTGCATATGTCCTGCTTTTAAGATAATAGGAGTTCATAAACAGCTTTTCGTGGACGTGTCTTGAGGTCACAATGAGATTTATGCCACAGTGGCATATTCTAGGGTGGCATATACTGCTTTTTTTTTGACCTTCATACCTGAAAATAGAAGCCATTGACCTTTATTCATTTATTCATCCAACTGCTTTCTCACTCAAAATGTACATGTAGAACAGTAATAATGTGCCTGGCTCATTGCTATTTCAGAGATGATAATAAGCTGAAGGCAGGATGTAGTCTTTGCCTTTAGGTGTTATATACTCTCAGTAGGCTGAAATTTATCAAATAGCACACATCGAAATATTTTAAATCTGTAGGAAGCACTATAAGTACTTGACACAGGTTGCTGGGGACGGATCAGTGTGTATGTAGGAGGTAGTGGAAGATGAAGACTAGGGAAGGTTTTCGATGGTGACTCTTTTACTGGGAACTCACTGATAAGTAGTTTGGAAGGAGAAAGATGGAAATGGTGACTTCATAGATTATCACAATTAAAAAAAAGTTTTAAAATTGTTTTCAGGTGGGTAAATTTAGTCATCAGGGACTTCACTTGCATGGACCTTTGGGCTATCAAATTCTGTACTCCTCAAGGGGAGACCATTATGAGCCCCTTCTTGAAGACCATAGTCACCAATTGCTGTATAATTATTCTCTGGTAATAAATGGAAAAGATTTTATCTTGGGGTTTAGTATAAGGGACACAAGGTGAATAAAATAGACACGCTATGAAAAAAGCACAGGTAGGTGACAAAACTTTCCCTTTTTTGAGTTGTCAAGGCAAAGGCTCATTTTTCAAATAGGACATAATGGTTTAAATCTCTCTTCCTAGACCATTATAAAGCTGAGAATATTTCAAATGCATAAAGGTGACTGTTTATTTAAAATAAGACTTCTACTACATTTTTGTTGGTTAAAAAAAAAGCTCAGATAAAAATGCTAAGGTTTGTCAGTTAATTTATGTTGTCATACATTGGACTTTTCATGAGCAAAGCATACATTCACCTCTAAAGTGTTGAGTTTTTACAACAAATAAACCTCGGAAGTTTGTTTTTGAAGTTGATTCAATTAAAGAAGTTAAAACACACTTAAGTCATGCTACTATGTTTGTAATGTCTTGTCTTTGAAAATAACTCCCAGAAAAAGGCAATTTGAATATATTGAGTCTTATTTATTCACACCTCTTGATTCCTGATTCCAAATATGAAAAAGAGGGAAGTCACTCCCACATTGCACCACCTTGAATAAGCTGAATAATGCATCATTAAGCATATGAGAACGATGATGTTTTGCCCACTAATTTTAGAGTCATTGATTATTTCTTTTGTCTCTTCCAAACCATGGTTCTTTTGAGCTCAAAGAAGATGAACATTGCTTCAACTATAAGTCACCCCACTATGCACACACATCCCAGACCATTCTATTTACCTAGAATATTTTATTAGTAGAATTTCTCATAAACAGATTCTGCAAAACCTAGAAAATGAACAGACCATTTCTTAAATGCTCAAAATAATTTTACGGGGAAATAAATAATTGGAGGTGGGGATGAGGAGAAGGAGACAGGGAACAGGAATGGGTGTGTGTGGTGCTGGAGTGGGTGACCTAGTAAGTTTCTGGCCTTTAAACTCTGTCCAGTGATGATTTAGCTGTCTGAACTGAACTGGAGGGGAGAAACACAAGCATTTCATTTTAGCTTCTTAGATAAGATATAAAAATGACCAAGAGTCCTGAGAAAATGCTGATTTAAATCAAAACAGTACTCAGGTGAGATTCATTTGGTTTTGTCAGACGTTGTTTTCGATGGCAATTGACTGGGACCCTGAGTGTGTGTTTGGGTGCAGGGAGCTGGTGTCCTCCACAAGATGATCCTGTAATATGCATAGCAGAGTGACTGATGGGTAAGGCTGTGCCGGCCTGCTTTGCAGCTATTACCCACCTCAGACTATTACTTTCTACAGCTTATTACCGACCACTATTACATTCCTGGCATGACCATGTCCATGACTGATATACGGGCTATACTTGTGAGGTTAAAATTCTTTCAGAAAATTTGCTAAAGAAGAGGAAGTATAAGAGCTATATATTGTTATAAAATACTGGCATTATGATTTGAAACTTAAACTTCTCTAGCACAGGCAACGGAATGATATTATTTGTCAAATACTGAAAATACACTATTATGGTTATAGAAATAACTGAGCTGCTCAACCCCTTACATTAGATACTACGTAGCCATGGACTTTTGCCTTTAAACTCTAGAACTTGTCAGATTTTATGAGTGCCTATGAATCTTAAATGAAAAACCCAGTTTCAAATTACCTCCTCTTATGGGTGGCAAAGGTGTTAGGTATTTTGTTTGTTTTTGCAAAAGTCATTTCTTGTTGCTGTTGTTCTGGCATCTGAGTGGTAAACTGCAACATGATTTTCAAAGTTACAAATAAAAACAACTGTCATTGAAGTAGAGAATGAATGAAATAGAGATGAATAGAGAATGAATGAAAAATTATTTTATTCGCAACTGAGAGAAATAGCCTTAGAGGAACTGGGTGTGTACAGGTATTTAAAGCAGTAAAAATAAGTGTTTGAATGGTTGTCAGTATTCGGGAGGGTTTATATTTGTATATTTTATAGATTAATATTCTATAGGACAGTAAATTATAACATTAGTTTCCCTTTCTCTCAGAGACATTTATCTCCTTACTGACAAAAACCTACAACTTAAAAACTAACTTCATATATCTTGGATTTTAATCAATAGTGGATTGCAAATCAAAGTAACATTTCTCTGGAAATTAAATCATCCTTACATGTATCTTAAAATATATTATTGTTGCCTTTGTGAATAGATTTTTTAAAAACATTGTTTGATAAAAACAAATTAAAAAAATACAACCAAAATTCTGCACATTTCTGTCTTAGGATATACTAGGGCACCAGTGTGAGCTCATTATGTCTGGCCAAATAATCTCTCTCTCTCTCTCTCTTTTGTTTGTGTAAGCTTCTGGGCTGACAATATCCAAAAGACAATAAAAAATTTCAAAATAACTTGCATTTATTTGGGGATAGCATTTGGATTATATTAACTTGAATTAAAACCTATAAATCACAGGATTTATAGAGTTGTTGAAAAGCAACTCAGATGTAAATTTGCTATCTTTAATAATAGTACATTTGAAGTACCATTTTCCCCCAAATTTTATTATTTGTCTGACATCAAAGTAGTTTGGATGAATACAATTATTATAATGCTTTAGAAGGCACATTCTGATATATTTGTCACAAATGTTATTGAATTTTATTCATTCTTTCAATGAATTTTTAATTGTTGTTAAGTCAACGTACTTGTTATACAGAAGAAATGAAGATGAATATATTTATTGAACTAATCCTGACTGAGTCCTTACTGTGCCAAGTGCTCTTCTAGGAACTGGGTAGAAGAGGGCGTGGAGCCATCCAAAAGTAACCATGTCTGTGTAAACTGAATTTACATTCTCTCTCTCTACAATGAGGGGGTGGACGATGGTAAGATTGATGTGTAGGGCAAATAGTATGCAAGAGAAATAGATCAAGATGAAAGCAAAAAAGATAAAGCAGCCAAACGTACATAATACAGTTCTTGGCTCTGTTATTGGCATTTTATTGCTAACAGCTTGCAAACTCCTCCCACCTCTTCCCTGCTGCCTTGCACATGAACAAACTGGTAAGAAAACCTGGATGTTCTTCCCATTTTCTCATCATGTTGGCACTGGCAGGAAGTTAAAACCATGTAAGCCCTTGTCCACGCCTGCGTGCAACCATTCATACTTCAGCCCCGACCGCCAACCACTGTAACAAAACCCAGCCACTACCCCTCTGACTGGCTCGTGTCAGTTTGACCTGGTTAGCAAACTGGCGCTGTGCCCTACATAAAACCTCATTATGTGAGCAATAATGCTTTCATGGTTTCTCAGCAGGTGTGTGGTATCGCTGATCTTAACATAGGAAAGAAATTTTGGATGTGGGAGGATCCTGACTCTGTGGAGTGTTACCACAACCTGGGAGACAGGGAGTGTGATTTTCTGCCCAAAGAAAAGAAAACATTTAGAGTTTGAGTTTATAGGACAAAAGGAGGATGGAAAGGAGAAGGCAGGCCTTCTGAGGTCAGAGGGCGTTCCTTCCCAGTTTCTCAGGGGAATGCCTCATGCCCTCAACCACTCTGCTCACTTCTAATGACCCTCAGTTCATCCACCCTGGGCCTAAGAGAGGTTCGTGTGCAAAAGAGTTTGTTCCTTGGCTTTAGGTAAGGTCCCTATCCTACCCAAAATGGAGAAGCAGAGGTGTCTGGTGACCTGTTAACCTTCAGTGATTGTTCTGAGGGGAGTTATTGGTACGTTACATCCTAATATACTAATTGATTTGTGCATTTAAGAAAGACTTGACGTGTATTTTAAATATGTGAATTAATGGCAGTGAAATATCAGAAATATATACAGAATGATATAAAGCAAACAAAACCCTAATTCATTAAAAATGGCAATCTGGGTATGGAGTTTTGGACCTGGAATTTGATCTTTCAGTTGGGTGTTGGTATTTTGCAGGCAGAGACAGAATTCAACAAAGAACAAATCAGGACCTGAGGGAATTGTCACAGAACCTGTAACTATTGAGCCAGAGGACTGTGCATGTGATTTCTGTGACTTAAAATCTCTGTGGTTAATCTGACCATTAGATCTCCAGCAAGGCGCATTAGATATCCAGATGCTCTAATTCCCTAGAATATGAAGCCAGGAGATTCAGAGTCTTAATATCCGCTACAGATCTCTCTGCCAGTTACATTTAGTCACTGGATCTATTTAGGTTCTAAGTGTTGATTTTTTTCTTTGTGAAGGTTTAAATAGATTTTTAATCACACTCTGTTTGTGGTGCTGAACATATTTTGGAATTAGTGGTCATGGTCACATAATTCTGTTAATTTTCCAAAAAACAAAACAAAACATAAAACAAAATCCTGCTAGGTTGTATACTATGAAAGGATGAATTTTATAGCTTGTGAACGATGCCTCAAAAGAAGGAAAGGGGTGGGATGTACCATGTGTAAAAGAAGCCTCTTACTCACGCCCCCCCGCCCCCTGCCTCCAATCTGCTGTGTGCCTCTGGGGGAAATATGCTGTGTGTGGGGAGTCTAGGACGCAGGCCTCCGAGCACGCAGGAATCCACAGGACAGCCCAGAATGATGACTGCCGTCATGTTGAGCGTTAATGCTGGCCCATCTCTTTCTTTTCTACGCTCAGGGTCATAAATAGCTAATGGGTGTTCTCTGTCATCCTAATAGTGGAGTGGTAGGGTGATTTGGTGGTTTCGATCTCATGGTAGAATACTAAGTACCCAATTTAAAGAGCTGTCCGAAAATGATATATGTCCATACCATAATGTCCCCATGCATATAGCAGTACTATTTGCCATTATGCCGAAATCTGAATGAAGTTTGCAATTATGTACTTAAAGTCACACAACATTTGATAGTGCAAGATTCACAAACCTCTGTGCCATCTTTCCATGTTCTTTAGTATCCTCTTTCCTGTCCATTTCATTAAAATTAAAAATCCAATTAATCACCAGAATATTTCAAGGTAGTAGTTGGTAGATGAAGGGTTGCAAACAGGATGTCCAGTTTTACTTATTGCTTATTACTTATTGCTTGTTTTCTTTTGTGTCTTACAAAATAATAAACTTAGGCAGATGTTTTGCTGGGTTCCTAATGCAAGCTGCTTAGGATGCCTTATCTGTTATCATCCCATTTCAATGAGTTTATTAATTCTTCACCTTTCCGCCAGCTGCAGAGTTTCACTTTCAAACTTTTGCCTTAGTCATCTTAAAATCTAAATACCTCTTAGCACTGTTCATGACACCAACTAAAATGACAGAACAGTCCGTTCCATGCTCTCACTTCTGAAAATAACTGTACTGATTGATTCCGCAGTTAATTTAAATTCTCCTAAGAGTAAGTTTGTCTTATTTTAACTTTAGTAAGACTTGAGAGAATTAAACACTGTCTACCAAATAGTTTGATTTCCTTCCTGCATTTCTAACCTCCTCATGTGAAGATTTTTTCACTATTATTTGGAACTCAAAAGCAACATATGAACTGAGTCTGACTAAAGATATTTGGGAAAAAGTGGGTTATGTCACTTCCAAGAGACAGCTTCATCATCTTGAACACGATCTTCATTTCTATTGCTTCTTTTTTCTCCCTATACTCATAGGTGATTTCTAAGACACTGAGAATTTTTCCTTTCAATTTCTAACCTGCCCTCCTCTCTCATACTCCAGAGCCTTAAGTTAGCTCTGAGTAACTTGGTTGTCAGCTTGTTCTTCATGCTTTCCCCCTCTGGAGAAATTTGCTATGAAATTTTCTAAGTAGGGGGAAAAATGTAAGCAGACCTTTTCATGAAGAGAAGACATGTCTGATAGACAGTCAACAGAACCGACTGACTAATTGAAATCAGTCTCATTCTTAGCCTTTCTTATTAGTGGGTAGATAAGTATCTTCCCTGAGACATCCCCCATTAGATTTGTCCTTCCTGACCTCTTCTTTCCGAGAGCGTGCTCTGTAGGCTCTGAATGCTGTGTGTGTGTGTGTGTGTGTGTATGTGAATATACTCATCCTGTTGCTGCTGCCCACTTTAATTTAATCTATACGTTCCCATTTTTCAGTCTCTTTAAAGCAGCTCTTCTTCCAAGCGCTGAGACAGGAGCAATGAAAACCCACCTCTCCAACCTACCCAGATTTCTTTCTTTCTCGAGCGGAAGCCAGAGTCCTCCTTCCCTTTGCTTTCTTTCCTCACCCCTTTCTAAGGTACATAGCTTGTTCCTTTCCCAGGTGCTTATTCAAATGCATCTTTTTAATTTTTTGTGCCTCTTTGGTGTTTCTTTTCATTCGGTGTCATGCCCAAGAGTTCCAATTCTCCTCTCTGCAGAATGAATGAGAATTGTGGGGCTGACTAAAGAGTCTCTGCAAATCTGGTGCTGGGTAGGAAGTCCACATGGCAGCAGTTGGGAAGGGAAGATAGAGATAAGCGTAAGAGAACAAAACGAGCAGATACTCACAAGCATAAATGAAGTGAGCCCCTGAGGATGGGCTGAAACCTGTGCCTATTCTTCTTGCCTCTGCCCTAGTTAAAGGGTATCCTGTGGAAACTGAGGTACTTTGTTTTAAACCTGAACATAAACTACTGGTTTAGGATTAGGAGAACCCAAAGGAGGACCCAGGGTAAAATGGAGCAATCAAAGTCACAGATGTTTCTAACACCAATGATGTGAATCAACAGATCAACAACACTGTGTGTGAAATAAAAAATGGCCACATCTGCACCTCCACCCTTCAGGCTGTGCACAAGAATCTCCCTTAGGATTCGCCCTAACAGAAACTGAGGGGATCCAGCAAGGGTCAGTCAGAAGATATTTAACTTCAAGACTGTTGATCATGCTGAGACTCTGAATCTGTGTAACTTGGAAGAAGGTGGAACTCGTCCACAAAAATGGAGGAGACAAGAAAAAGTCTGTTTTGAGAGTGTAGGTTGGCCACACTCATATCACATTGTCCTTGCCATCAGCCTCGAGTAGCACTCTTGTAAAAATAAAGATTATAGAATTTGTGAAGTGTTCACTGTATTTCTGGGAAGTACTTAAAATAGTAATGCTCTTTAGTAAATTCTGTGAAATAGGTGTTATTTCCCCTGATTTTTCAGGTAAAGAACCACGATGTCATGTTTAACAAACCTGTTAAGGGTACACATGGCAAGGCTGGTAGACGCAGGAATGGAATTGAGGCAGAACCACTCTGGGCGCCGCCTGACATCTCCAGTGTGGAGGTGGAGATGGTTTGTTTTTAAGGAAATCAAACAACTTTGATATTTAATACAGTTCTCTAGAAAGTCTTAGGGGCAAGTAATACCAGGGACAAAAGCAGGGTAAATGCTTTGGGAGGAAACAGTGATACTGCTCAAAATTATATCTTCACATTTATCATATTTTAAAAAATGCGCACTATCGCATAATAATTTCCTTTACAAAAGAAGAAAAAAAAGTTGATAGCATGACAGAAAAATGTGAGATGACCTCTACAAAAACAGCATAAAAATGTGCCTAAAATGTTAATTGGAATTTTCTTCTCTTCAAAATTAACATCAGAAGATTATTTTATGAATGTTCTCTATATTAATAGAAGAAATTACCAATATTCTCCCCTTATCTATGGTTTAGTTTTCTCAGATTTGTTCTCTCCAGCTAACTGCTGTCCAAAAATATTAAATGGAAAATTCTATGAGTAAGCTCCAAGTAAAGTAATAAAATATTACACTGTCTTGCCCCATCCTGCCAGGGCCATAGATCATCCCGTTTCCAACACACTTCCTGTCACTGGTCACTCAGCATCCACCTGAGGCTATGGGACCGATTGTGTGCTGTCACCGTGCTGTGTTCAGGTAACCCTTATTTTAGCTCGTGATGACCTGAATGCACGAGAGGAGTAACGGTGGCAATACTGATCTGTCAAAGACAAAGTAAAGTGCTTCCTTTAAGTCAAATGGCAAAAGGTTAACAGGTATGTGTATAGAGAATAAAACATAGGAAGGAAAGAGGGAGAGCGTGGGGACGGGCAGAGGGTTTGGTGCTATCTGGCATCCTGCGGATAAGGGGGTCTGCGATTTCATAATTTAGGCCTCGGGGATGCTTCAACTTTTATGTCTTGGTGTCTTTACAAGGCGTGCATTTATTATCCCAGGGTTCTCTAGGTTAGGTGTCCAGGCTGCCGCAGGTACATTCGTGACTGCGATCTTACCAAGGCCATAATCATGACATTAGTTGGGCTGAATTCCTATTTAGAGGTTCCAGGAAAATGCTGTTTCCAAGTTTATTCAGATAATTGTCAGAATTTGTTTCACCGCAGTTGTAGGATTGATGTCTTTATCTTCTTGGAAAGTTGTCAGGTCAAGGGTCACTTGGGAGGTGGCAGGTCAAGGGTCACTGTCAGCTTCCAGAGGCCACTAGTTGATCCTTGCATGTGGCCCCCTCCATTTCAAAGACTAGAAGCAATATCTAGACTCCTTGTGTACCTAATCTCTATGGAGTTTTCTTTTTCCTCCAGCTAAAAAATATCTATGCTTTAAAAAGCTCTGTGTAATTAGATTAGGCTCACTGAGATAATTTCCTTTTCTGTCAAATGAGGTGACATAGTGATAATCATGGGTGCAACATCAAGGACTAAAGGTCATTGAAGCCATCTTAAATTTTGACCCATTACAGGTTTTATAATCTATGACCAGATAGTATTCAAGCTAAGTCGGTTGGGACAAATTAAGACATGTACTTATTTCAGCCTGTTAAATGAAATACAGCAATGAATAAGACTGCACTTAATGTGACCATTAAATGAAAATTTATCAACTATCAAAATGTATGACCTACTTTTTGTAATTTGGTCAGGCACAAAAATGAGTCATATGTAATTTGGCAAGGTTAAAAAAACTCTCAAACTGAACTTTGTTACAATTTCCCAGATATATGTCTGAAAAACTTTTACCTGTATCTCACTCTGCTTTGCTTCTCATAGTGGTTTTCTTACTTGATATATATGAACTTGAAGGAGAAATACGTGTCTCCTTAAATCCTGTAACTAGAAAATACTCATGGAAAACCATCATTGCAAAGTGCTTTAGACATAGTGTCACTGTTGATCTCTTTCTTCAGTTTGAATACATAGATGATTAAAATCCTGAGGCCATTTTAAAGATCCAGGAAGTTAGAATTCTGAGGAAGTGGTTATAAGTGTTGCTCCACTAAAATTGGGTACCAGCTGTGGGTGATGATGGGGTGGCCCTTTCCTTCATAGACACATGCTTTCCTCATTTTTGCATCTGTTTGTGTAATAGCCTCAATCACATTGAAAGCGGAAAGTTAAGGACACTGGTCATTTTACAGAGGACTGGTTCTACAAAATAGTTCACTGAAAAGTGTGATTCCGTCCTTCTGAGTCAACCAAACCAATGGGAGAAGTCCTCCTGACCCCTCATTTTTCCTTTTGATCTGGATTCTCATCCTTGTGCCTAATTGGCTAAATGTTCTCCTTAGGTACTGTAAAGAATCTGTGACCAAGCATATGTTACTTAGGCTGAGCAGTAGGCATTCGTGTTAAGCACCCTTAACTACTTAAGGCTTCCACTGAAGTGCTCTGGGGAAATTCTCACAATTAGACCAGCAGGTAGTGCCCATGGATAATTGCCTCAAATTTATATTTGACGTGTTAAACTAAACTGACCTTGGTTTTATCCTTTGGCAATCACTCAGATTTTCTCCCATCCTTTCTAAATTTTCTTCCTCCAAACTCCACTCAACTCCCTTTCAGGGGATTTATCTCAGTGGTTAGAGTGCTTGCCTAGCAAGCACGAGGTTCTGAGTTCGATCCCCAACACCAAAAGAAAACCCCCCTAAAAAACAAAAACAAAACATGGTCAACTCCCTTTCAGATAATTTTTGTTTTCTACTTCTTTAATGTGTGCCTTCATTCAACTGATGGTAATTCTCTTACCCAGATATATTACGCCTTGTCTTCTTAGGGCATCAAGATTCCTTGTTATACAGAGAGACAGACATAGTCTCCAAATACATATGAAAAATATAGGTCCCTTCTCTATAATCATATGAAAGAAGAAAAAGGAGGTCATTCATTATCTAGCCAAGTATTTTTAGCCTAATATTTTAAATTGCTTTTCCGAATTGAGGTTTCAGTACTGAAATCAATCTTTATCACAAATAGTCAATTTAGATATATGGTGTAAAACAAACTGTATGTTTCATTTTATCTTCTCAACAATATGATGACAAAGTGTTTACAGATAAGCTACAGAAACTTTGACCTTTAAAGTGCTTCTCAACTGGACCAAAATCTTTACACAGGTTTCTTTCTGACAATAGACCTTTTCTTACCTTTCATGAGAGCATTTACTTTAGAAACATTGAATTGTAAATTATTTCTCTGCTCTGCTCTCAGTCCTCTCTCAGCTTCTCACCTGTTTTATAAACCAGGATATATCTATTCTCAAGGACCTGTGTCCATGCCTTTAAAATGGTTAGCAAGAAGGACAGGGTCCCTGTCTCCTGGTCTGTGGGGGAGAGGAGCGGCCTAACTTTCCTGAGTGCCCTTTAGCAACACAGATGGCCTCATCAAATTGAGCAGCTTCTCTGCCAGAGTCATCCACTGCTTCTCTGCTAGCTTCCTGTAGCTCCTAGAGACTCTCCTTTTTTAAATAAATGAGTTTCTCTCTCTCCTCAAAAGTCTTGACCAATATTGCAGTAACCTTGAATAAAGTCTTCCTTGCCTATGTAACTTACCTGTTGCGATTTTTCTTTGACAAACATCAATGTAAAATAAAAACTCTGTTTTAAAGAAAATAAGAAAATAGTTTCTTCTGAGTCAAATAGGAGTGCCCAAGACCTGGGAATATGGATTAAATTATCCGAAGTGCCAAGTTCAACCTTGGATGCGGAGTTACAAAAATTTTTATTGCCATAGAACAAAGAAAGTAACAAGTCAATGCATTTGGTAAATACACTGGTGGGCAAATTAGGGAGGTGGGCCACAGAAAAGTTGGGAAATCTCTTTTACAGGTTTGAGATGCTCTAAATCTCAGGCTTTTCACTTGAGCTACATTCCCGGATCTTGTTTGTTTATTTAGAGACAAACTCTCACTGAGTGACCCAAGCTGGCTTGAACTTGTCATCATTCTGCCTCAGCCTCCCAAAGGTTGGCTAAGGTTTAGGATTTATTTTGAGCATTTCTCCTAATAGTCATAAGAATGTTAGGTCACACCCAGAGCTTGAAAATGAATGGCTATTAAAGAGGCTAGATCATTCTTGCTTGTTCAATACTCCATCTCTACACAATTACCGGGCTCTGCTTAGTCAGAGTTAAATAGTTTGCAGGAACTTTATAGAGATATGACTTCTTCAGAGAACTTCAGTTCAACAATTTGAAGAGATGGAATGCGTTTCCCAAGTGCACACAGCTGCTGTGGGAGAAAGCTGATATTCAAAGTCACGACCTCTAAGTCTGAAGCCAAAGATTATAAGACCACATTCTGGCTGTGCACATATTCCCTTGAAGACATGGCAACAAAGGGAATAAGTGGGGAAAATAGTGCTGAATGGGCACAGGAATAAATAAGAGCCTCATTCCTTATAAGCAAAAGGAAGGCAGCTTTTTAAGGTTAGGCTGGAGGTACAGAAACAGTAAGTTGGAGAATGTGCTCCTCTCCTATCCAATAAGCAAAATGTTGCTGTCCTTCGGTACTGAAACCTTTGAAAAGTTTGTAGGAATAAGGAGAGAAACTATTAGGAAACCTCAAGGTCTGACATAAGAGTCAAAGAGAAGGCTTCCTGCCTCCCAGAGATGAGGTGATAAGTATTAAGAACTATGAAAGCTTTGAAAACCTGCTCGCAGGTTAATAATTTAGCCTGCTAGAGTTTCCTGGGTGATCACAGAAGACATGAAACTTTTAGGACAAATACAATGGAAACTTCATTATGTGAAGGAATAAGAGCACACAGAACATGGCACATGTGCTGGTTGCTTGAGATCCAGTCTGCAGATAACATTCACGACAGGTTGCTTTGCAGGAGAACATCTTTGAACTTAGTAGAACCCAAATCATTCATAATGGGAATTGGGCCTGCCAGACTTCGGTCCCCAAGGGAAACATCTTTATTCATAGTATGGTAAACAAAGGTCTCCTTGGTTCCTGAGGGATACATCGTGTTTATCTTCCAATGTTATTTTGTATTCAAGCACCTTGGAAAAGATAGTCCAGGACAAATGAAGTCAATGTCATAAGATGTATAGGATTATGAGAGATCAATGGAGAATCATCTCCCAAAATACATTAGGTTTGGATGTGAATAATAGTCCCAGGCTATCTATACAAAAGGTCTGATGCAAAGACTCAAGCCAATCATCCTAGATTCTTTCTCTTCAACTTTGTCAAGAGGTTTTAGTGACTTGGGCTTCAAAATATCTCTCAAGCCCTGCCATTTCCTTCCATCAGCAGCCTGATTCAAGCCATGATTTCTCCCTCTACACTTGGGTAACAGCCTAATTTTTCTTCTCCTTTGTTCCCTATCACTTTCCAAACTGCTTCTACAGAGCAGTCGGTAATCACAGTGATCACCTATAATCTTAAAACAGACCATGACACTCTTTCATTATAAACATCCTGCAGTTTCTCATTGTACTTAGAAAGAAACACACAGGACCAACATCACCAAACATCTTGCCATCGCTCCTAAAGACCTGGGTACTGTTTTAAGACCTGTCCTGCTCTTCTCTTTGATCTTTGCCTGCCTGGTTCCTGATGATTAAGAGCTCAGCTCAGACAGCTTCTCCTCTCTCTGTCCCCAAATTGTTTCACCATCAAGATGACTACTTGCTATGTAATATCACCTTGCTCATTAGGGTTAGATCGTATGTCACTGTACACTATCACATTGTTTGAATTTTTCTTTTAAATTTTCTTCTTTTCCTTGAACCTGGCCTTGATGTAGCTTCTTGAAATGAAGGAATTTGATTCCTTGGATCAATTATATTCTTAGTACTTAATTTATAATGTTATTTGGAAAATATTCACTGAAACAATGTGGCATAATAAGGCCTTGATTTGGCAGAATTCCTAGAACTTCTTGTTTTGTCATTAAGAAAGGGAGGCCTTCAGTGTTGTGCAGTGTTAGCTCTGGACCACCTTAGAAATAGCAACAATATATACATTTTCTGCATGGCATGAAGGTTCTGCACAGCCTCTGGCATTCATCAGGAGCACTGCTATAGCAACCGGGAGCTACAGTACCCATAATGAATTGCACAAAACCGAAGTTGCTAGAATATCAAGTTCACCTCCCCTTCCAGCAATGGTAATATCACTCTTTCTCACATAAAAACAAATAAGCTCTCTTTGTATTTTATTATTATTTTTGAAAGTATTTTCATTAATGCATATTTGCAATATGTCATAGCTACATTCATTTTGGGAAATTGGTGCACATATATAGCATATTTTGATAATTTTGTATCCCTTTATCTCTTCTCCCTACCTTCACCATTCTTGATCCCCTTCTCCATTTCCAGCAAATCTTTTTGTTAATAGACTATCTTTTTGAGAATAATTTTAGGTTTTGAGTAAAACCCATGACAGAAATATTGAGTAGAAGGGGTAGATATCTCATGTACATGCTTCACTCACGCATATGTAGCCTCCCACATGATCAAATCCTTCACCAGAGTGGTATATTCGTTACAACTGATGAACCTGTATCATTGTCAAAGGAAGCATTTACATGAAAAATTTTATAGTTTACTGTAAAAGATTCACTCTTGGTGCTGTACATTCTACACATTACTACAAATCAATAAGGGCATATATTCACAATTATAATATCACACAGAGTATTTATACTGCCCTAAAATCCTCTGTGCTCCACCTGGTCACTTCTCTCTCTCTCGCTAACCCTTTACAAGTGTAAACAAGAAGGTTTTTCCATGTTCTAGTGCCGGAATCAATAAGTGGAGCAGCAGAATGACAGAGAAAGAAAGGGCTTGATTAGGAACAAGCCAGCGTTGTTGGAAGATGGCAGGCTTTCACCTGTTATGACCGTCTTACGCCTTTCCCAAAGGGAGGAGACGTGGAGCCCAGATGGGTAGAAGCCTCAGTTGCCCAGTGTTTTGGAAGGCAGCCTTTTCCAAATGCGGGCTGTGCATATCTTGTCACCTTCACACGGGTCAGTGAGAGCTGCAGTCCGGTGGATCTAAAGAAGGCATAAATGACCCAAATTTCTGTGATTCAAGTGACTTGTGTCTGGTTTTACGCTGTCAGTATTTCTATCAAGTGTTCATTTAGGTATGACCTTCTTCTTTAATTTGGGACGAGGAAGTGATTAGAAAAAGTGAATTCGTGCATTCCCAGCTTCTACAGGGTGCAGTTAAACTCTGAGAGACACAGCAGGTGGAAGCAACAAAATACTTCAGAAATTGGGTATCACGGGAGGTGCTTTTACAATATCTGATCTCTTAGTTGTCTTGATTGCTTTGTTTTCTTTCCAGAGTGCCATATAATTCATATAGAATGTAATCTTTTACAGATTGGCTCTTTTCACTTTTACTTATTTATGTTTCTGTTACTTAGCTCTATGACTTTTCATGGCTCGATACCTCACTCACTCTTTAATCACTAGATATTATACACCATAATGTAGACACCTCTTCACCTACTGAAGGCTGTTTGCAAGTTTTGGGAATTATGAATAAGGCTGCTATAAACGTTCATGCACAGGTCTGGAACTGATGTAAATACCAAGGAAAACTATTGCTACATCAGGTGCCAAGAAGTATACTTAATTTTTAAAGGAGTGCTGAGATGCATGTAGTGTCGCTCACTCTCATTAACAGTGAACGAGAGTTCCTGGTGCTCCATATTCTTATCAACATTTGGGATTGTCAGTGTTCTTTGTTTTAGCTACTAAAAGCTATATTTTTCTTTCCTTTTTTCTTTTTTTTTTCTGGTAAAGAAGACAGAAGGGAAGATGCAAGGCATGGCAAAACTTTTCTATTACTACTTTGCAATTATAGGCAGGTCACGGAATAACAATTTCGGATTTTTGCCTCTGGATTTGTGTGGTTGATGAGTCTTGGCATTTGTTAGCCGTACCTCCATTCTGTTTCCTTTGGTTCCAGATAATGCGGACAGGGAAAACCAGTAAAAGGATAATTGAAAAAAGTTTAGGATTCAGAATTAACTTGGAATAATATGTAAACATGTTGTTTTGTCTCCCAATAATAGTGCATTTATCAAAACTAAACTTTATCATTATAGTTTCAAGAAATGGCCTTGTAAAGCGTGATTTTTAATCGTTTTTAGCAGACTGATGTTCAGTTATTTTAATGAGCATGGTGTAGAAGACATAACATGACAATGTGGTACCAGTGTCACTAAAATTCAGTGTTAGTTTTGCATTAAGTATTATGTAGTTGGAACACGAGGAAACTTGCAATTTGAGGTGGTTACAGAAGAATCAGCTGAAATGTGTAGGTATTTTAGATTCCATTTGGAATTTCACTTGGAATTCCCTTTGGATTCCATTTGGCTTTTCTATTTCATTAAATACCTTCACAGTGAAGAAAGATTCTAAATTGATAAAAGTCCTCAAAAATTTGACCTAGGTAATCTGGCAACATTATTTTATTACATGACTGAGATTTTTCTCCTCTGTTTTCAAAGTATTTATTGTAACATGAAACAGGCTTTGGCCACTCTTTCGTCTCTCAGCTGCCAAAATTTGTGTTTTCATTAGAAAATTACTACCATCACTAGATGATGTATTGATTTTGTAGCACTGCCATATAAAATTGTCACAAACAGCTTGGCTTGAAACAACAGAAATTACTTCACAGTTCTGGAGGGCAGATATCTGAGGTTAAAGGGTCAGCAAAGTTGATTATTTTGGCTGAAAATAATTGAGGAAGAATATAGTACAGCCCTTTCTCCTTGCTTTTGGTGGCTTCTGGTAATTCTTGGGGTTTTTTGACATAGACCTGCCTAACTCCAATCTCTGCTTCCATCTGCCTGTGGCCTTCTCCCTTTGTGTCTCTATTTCTGTGTTGCGTAAAGATATTCATCACAGATTTGAGGCACACCAAGATAACCCATAATGATCTCATTTTAAGGTCCATACTTAAATTACATCCTTTTTACAATAAAGTCATACTGAGTTATCTGGGTGGACATGAATGTGGGCAGGCACTATTCAACCCACTGTGAATGAAAAGAAGCTACTGAAAAATGTAGGGAGCAACAGATAGTGTGGTGGGACATTTTCCTGTCCCCAAATGAAACTGAAATTTTAAAAGGTACAATATTTTTTACTCATGGTGCAAAAGTACTAAATAATCTGTGAATATAAAAAACATAGATTGTAGCTCATTCTTTAAACCACAATAGCCAGAGAAAAGTGAGTACAGATTCTTATTTTTCCTTTAAAACAATAAAAAAAATACACATGAGAATTAAACTACTATACTTTTTCCTCTTTCTAGAGATATGATGTCCATATTTTGTGGTCAGTAACGTCCTACCAAATACTGTTCTACACCAAAGCTCACAGATGTCCAGTAATGCTGTTTGCGAGTAGCAATCCTAGTTAATGTAATAAAAATAACTTATGAATTATACAAGAATTCACGATGTTTTCAGAAGTGGTATCTTTTCTGAGACAAAATGAAAAAGACAGTAATGTGTGCATGTACTTAAAACTGTAAGAAAGAATACAAATTGAAATAGAATTAACTCAGAGGCTTAAAATATCTGATAGAACACCAGCTTTGAAATTTATTTTCCATATTTTTAAGGTGAAATCAGAACTTTCGGACTGATATTAGCTATAAAAGCTGATCATCATCTGAAACCATAAAAATAACTGAAAACTTTATTAGTATGATCCAGAAAGCATGTATAATCTTTACAGAAAAATGAAGTACAATTTTAAATTGAACAATTAGGAACCACAAAGCTTGGGAAAAGCCATGATCAGTGAAATATTTAAGAGAAACAATGTAGGTTACCATTGAGACTTAGAATTCTTTCATCAAACTGGGATATGGCAACTCAAGAGTATGTCTTTCATTTTTGATTCTGAAAGAAATAATGCACTGCTTGTGAAGGAAAAGTGCTTTAGATTTCAGGTTCTGTATTTTAATGGCCTGAATTTATTATTCATTTTATTAAATATGTGCATTGTCAGCTTCCTCAAACACTTATATTATGGTTTGTAGCTACATGTCTCCTCAAAGCCTCACATGGTCTTATGTAGGGCTTCTCAGGGGTGGCTGGACCTAGATTATGTGATGTGAGGATTAAGGGTGGCCCACCATGGGTGTGAGTGCTACCTGCCTAAGGGTAGGTAGCCTGGATAGAATATAAGGGATGCAGAGAGGGCTACTAGTCTCTCCTCTGCGATACCTCTCTGCAATGCCTTGCTGCCTTGGAACCAGAAGTCTTTGGACAGAAACCTCTACAAACTGTGAGCCAAAATAAACCTTCCTCCTTTAATTTTGGGTATTGGGTCTTTCATCTCAGCAATGAGAAAAATAACTAACACGATTTGGTTGTATCCTTGTGTTTAAAGGAAGATTAACCTGAATTACCTAGAAACTACATACAGAGCCAAAGCTTAAATGATAAGGATAATTAAGAATATGTAATCCTTGGGCAATCAAATGAGAGAACAGGAAAAGCGAGGCAGGAAGTAATGACTATAAAAGTTGGCAAGTCTAAAGTTGATCACTGCTTCTAAGAAAAATGCAGCTTAGTTTTTGATGATGTGTAGGGTTGTAAGTTAAAATTTAAGACACCCAGATAAATTAGAATTAGAAACACATCATGAGACAAATCCATACTAGAAAAAGGGAGGTCTCTTTTCTCAAAAAGAAAAGTTGCAATAGGGAAAATGTCATAATATTAGAAATCTGTAAGCACATCAAATCAAAAAGAAAAGAGTTCTCATGTTTGTTTTGTTGCTGTTGTTGTAGGCAGAGACAGTCAGGGCTGGCAAAAAACTCTAAGACGGAGATCAAGGAGGACTGAGCAGACGGACAGTGTGGCTGCTGTGGTCTGACAGGGGTGGGCCATCAGCCAATCACTGAGACAAGACACTAAGTGGACAAATTCTGTGGTTCAGTTTTTCTTGGGCTTGGGGCAGCAAAGTTCAGAGGTCTACATGGAATGAGGAGGAGATAAGCCTGACTCAAGTTCAACCAAGGCAAGGCAAAAGATAAGAACTTGGCAGCTGCCACCATTTGGCCATAAATGAATATTTTGTGTTTGCTTGTGTGTCTGTTTTGTGTAAGTATGGCCCATGAGATGTTTGTTCAGAAACATGACTTGGAACTTCTGGTTTGTAGTCCCACACAGAAGCTTAGTTTTCATCCCATCCTAGCAACCTGTAAAATGCTAAAAGGAAACAAAACAAACAACAAAAAAGGAAATCCGGAGAATCAACAATTCTTTTTAGTTCCATCAGATAAATAAAGTCATTGATCCAACTGCTGCCCCCAGATTGGAGAATCAGGCAGGAGTCTTGAGATTCACATCTTAGGTTAGCAGAAACTTCCACAAGAATTTTGCTGCATACAAAAAAAAAAAAGTGTGTGTGTATATATATATATATATATATATATATATATATATATGTATGTGCACATATATATATAAAATATATATATATATATACACATACACATGTGTGTGTGTATGTATATGTATTTGTGGCAGGAAAAATATAGAGAAGTTGGGTGGACAAATCTGGGAGTAAAAGCTACTTGGGTTTGGAGAGTTGGTGTAGAGAGAGGCCCCATGTTTTTGCCAAATTTATTTCCAGGAGCTCTGCCAGTTCTTATGGTCTGTCTGCACTAGAAAAAATTCTGCTTTCAACAGGCAAGGAAAAAAAGTAACCATTTAAAAATAAACCAGAGCACATTGCCAATCTTGACAAGGCCTTTCCTAAAACAAATCAAAACATAAAAGCAACCTTTTTATCAAAGCGTAACCCTCTCTGGAGTTTTTATCAGTACGCAACTGACCTGGAAAAGTGACTGAACTTGAATCCACCCCGCCCATTATCTCCCATTTATGGCGTGAGGCAGGAAGATGGAGAATCATCTGTGGCACTCACAGCCAGGTGGAAAGGCTGAGACCTAATCCTAGACTACAGAATACCACCACTCTCCTGCATTTTACCACAACCGCACTAAAGGACTATTTATTAGAGTCCCACTTCCACTGCAACATTTCAAGGTAGACTAAAGGCCAGAAAAATGAACCAGACTCAAACTTGGAAGAGTTGCTTGAAATATGAGACTATATACTGAAACAACTATGAATAACATGCTGAAAGCTATAATGGCAAAAGTTAATAACATGCAAGAATGCATGGGTTCTATAAGCAGAGAGACAGAAATTCTAAGAAGGAATTGAAAAAAGTTAGAGATTTGAAAATGTAACAGAAATAAATAATGCCCTTGATGAGCTCATGAGTAGACTGGACAAGCCTGAGGAAATGAATTTCTCAGCTTCCAGATCTGTTAATAGGAATTTTCAAAAGTGAAATACAAAAAATAAATACAAAACCGAATATCCAGAACTGTGAGAAAAATATGAAGAGTGTTACATATTTGGAATACTGGAAAAAGAAAAAGAAAAAAGAACAGAAGCAATAATTGAGACAATAATGACTGAGAATTTCCTGAAATGTCAGACACCAAAACACCACCACGCCAAGGTAGTTCAAATTACAGGAGATGGGATAAATGTCCGTAACCACATTTAACTTAGAATATTCAAATGACAAGAAATCAAAGATAAAGTGAATTTAAAAAAAGCCACAGGGCGGGTTTTGAAACCTGTAAGTATAGATAAGCAAAGTTAATGTCCAATTTCTCCCCCCAGAAAACTTGCAGATGAGATTAGAGCAATGTGAAACACTTACTGCTCAGAGAAAATAACTCGCCAAATTAGAATTCTGTACACTGCCAGTTTTCCTAATAAAAATTGAGAGAATTTGATGTGTGTAGACCTGCCTTGAAAGAAAGTTTAAAAATATCTTTTGGAGAAGTAAAACGACTCACAAATCCAGAGCTACATAAAGAAATGACAAGCCTGACATAATGCTTTCTTTTTCCTATTGAGGTAACAGGTTGCATTGATTCCAAATAATAATAGCAAAATGTACTTGTGTATATGTACGTTTTTTCTTTCCCTCCCATCAATGCCTATTAACTGATATAAACTTCAAATCACCATAAATGTGTCTACCAAATACAGTCAAAAGTACACAAATTATTTTGCTTATTTTCACATGGTATAGCAGCAATAGAATAGAAACTTTCCTTCCTTTTTCATGGAAGAAATATCTGAAAGACCTTAAAATATTGATTAAAAAAAAAACCCAGCAACAAGTCCTCAGAATATTAAGTAGGACTTAAATATAGCTGTCCACAGGGATCCAAGTGAGATTGGTCCAGAAACCCCTGTAGATACCATAATACCTGGATTCTTTAGACCCTTATTAAAAATATAGATTTACATAAAACCTGCATACCTCTCTTGATTATTTAAAATACACAACATATTGTCATATTGTAAATGCTATACAAATGACCTTTACACTGTATTATTTAGAAAACAAGGTCAAAGAGAATAGTGTGAGAAATTATAAATGTGATTTTTGGAAAAGGCACCTTTGATTCAGATTCGGTTGAATCAATGGATGTAAACCCCAATGTATAGAGGGATGGGTATATGACATTAAAAACTACACTGATATCATGATGGCTCCTCTTTTTGTAGAATTTCCGATCAGGACAGTTATTTTAAAAATCATTTTTTTAAGGAACTAGAAGATTAAAAGTATAATTTGGACATGTATCTATTGTACTGATTCCACCTTAATATTTTGTCCGCCTAAAAGAGGAAGAATAACTGTAATCAAGGGTGTTTAATCCAAGATCTCCTATAGTACATTTCCTTACTATTAAAGACAATTTTGCATTCAACAGTTACTCATTGCTGGCTTGAAAATGGGGAGATATACGAGAAATGTGCAAGATTGCTGTCTCCTTTTAAGTATGCGTAAGTTGTTTAGTCTTATTTTCCCTTTTCTTTTTAAATCTGCCAACAGAAAATTCATCTATATAAATTTGTTTTGTCAGGGACTTATCCTTTTCCATGAGCCAAACCAAAATGTTGCTGTTTTCATTTTTATGCTTATTAATAGGCTTGCTTGTTAAAGTCAACCTTGAAAAATATTTGCTTGTTCCCTTTTATGTCTAATTCTCCACAAAGCATGTTATTTTGCCCTGCAAGTATGTACTAGTAAAAAATTTAAAATTTATTGTGATGTAAATACTGCCATATGATGCTGTGATTATCTTTCAATCGTATGAAGTTTCCCTTACAATTTGAACGTGGAAAGCAGTGTTTCTCCTTTATAATAAGAAGATTTCAGATATTCTAAATTATCATCATTTTCTTTAGGAAATCAAGAGTCATCTTTAAACTGTATAAAATCTAGGAAAAGAAATAACCTCACAAGAGAGACTAATGTAATTGTTCGCTTCACACACAGAATCCATGAGCAATGACACTGTAAGCATATAAACTGAAAAGAACTTGACAAGAGCCTTCTACACACTCCCCAAATCTGAACATGAAAAAATGTGAAACTACCTACCATAGAACACACCCTTCTCAAGGACCGACACGGCAGTTTGTCCTTGACCTTGACCTGTGCCGGGGCATGGCCATAATAAGAAACCAGTCTTGTCAGCTTTCAAAAGCCCCAACTTAACAGCATAGTTGCCAATGAACACTGTCACTCTGTGCCCTCTTTTTTCTCCATAAAACATGTACTCCTTTCCAACGTCTTTGAACCTTTGTTGAAATGAATGTAACAGCAGATGGGTTCTATTGATTCAAGTTTATGAATAAAGAGCTTTTGTTAATTTTGTCTTCAATTTAATTGTTTCTTTGAGAATATATAACTCCCTGGAAGGCACAGATGTAAGAATTTACATCTAATTCTGTGCTATTTTCAGTACCTACACAGTTTAGGATAGGGAGTGAAATCAGAGACAGTATCTCTCCTGGTCGAAATATAGAGACAAAGACAGCAAATTCCAGGGCAAGAACGACAGCAAGTTTGTCTGGACTATTCTCTACTATGTGTCAAGAAGAAGGGGTACTATTCTGGCCTAGGGTACAGACGAAGATGCACTCTGGTTAGGGAAATAGAAAAACAATGAACAGAATCATGGATAGAAAATTTTCCTGGACCAAAAAGACTCAGTAGATACCTGGACAGCATTTTATTTGTTATGCCCCTAGAAAAGGAGCAGGAAGCCCATTTTGCAACAGTATATAGAGGAATTATTAGAGGGAGTTTGAATGTCATAGAAAGAGTACAAATCACTGAAGCAGCAGCAGCAAGAACTGGTCCCATCGATACAAGGTATGCCTAGGCCTGGCTGCTTTTCCTTCCACTGGTACTCAAAAGGAGGATAGTACTCAACTACAAAAATAAGTCAACCACTACAGAAGAACAAGAGTGTAAATAAAAACTCCTTTGATATACAAGTGTAGAGTGGAGACCAATAGCTGAAAGTAGAGCTTTGGCATATCTGGCTACCATAGCAGGTATAAAAATGTGGAGCTGAAACTCTGAATTAATGTTCATAATGATAACACTGAAATACACCAACAATAGCTCAACTGCTGACTATATCGAGTCAACTCTGATAGTCCTGACCTAGATCCTACCAGAAGAGAAGTTAGGCCAGCTTCAGGACATATGGACTATTCATCTCAGTCTGTACTCTTTTACATATGCCATTAATTTTCAATAAAAAAAGTTAGTGAAACAAGAAAGCAAGAATATTGATGGGGGTAGGCAACCCACTGTGAAGAGGCAAAACAGCAAACAGAAGCAGGCTCAGAGATGACCCAGAAGTGGAATTATTCATGGCAGGAATATAGTTTCAAGGTGTTACACTCTCTGAGAAGAAGATAAAATATAGGCATGACAATATAAAAGATTTCACCAGAGAGGTCAAAATTACATGACATGTTAGTTAAACTTAAAAAGAATAACAAAAACAGAGTGGTAACAGAGATCATTAATGTCACTGAAAGGTTTTTTTTTTAGTTTGATGTAACCTAAGGCAAGATAAAACTGAAGCTAGATCAGTAGAAATCACCTAAAACAAAATGCTATGAAAACAAACTAAAGGTAAAATATGTAAATTAATCAAGCGAATACACGAAAACGGTCATTAAGCAATGTCGATCATTTTAGCATACATACAGAGTACCAGAAAAAAGAAAAGGCAAATAATAATTGAAAAATTATAAGACACATGAACAAAAATCTTAAAGAAGTTGAAGTAATATTAATTTCTTAACATTACTTAATTTTCTTAGCCAGAACCTAAGAAAATACATTATACATCCAATCACAAAAACAAGATTTTTAAGTAGATTTTTTGCCAGACACTATGAAATCCAGAAGACAATGTGATGAGATCTTTAAGGTACTGAAAGAAAAATACTGCTCTGCTAAAATTATGAATGTTGCACAACTGTCTTTCAAAAACAAAGAAGAAATAACACTTTCACTGAAAAACCTGACAAACTTTGTTGCTCACAGATCTGCCTGACAAAAAATTTTGAAAAGTTCTTCATGAAGAAAGAAAGAATATGATGCATTATGGAATGGTGCATCTACATAAAGAAAAGCACATGTTTTAAAACAACCTAAATTAAGTACAGGATATTTTGTTTGCTTCATAAATTGCTCCAAAAGATAACTAGCTGCCTAATACAAAATTAACAGGAATTTTGGATTATAGCATACATAAAATTAAAAGTTTCTCACAACAGATAAATATTATCTGCAGAAAACAGGGAAGATTTAGAAATTGTTTAAAGTCATTCCTGAAATGTTATTGTTTGAAATTAGACTATGATTTAATAAATACATATATTGTAAGTCTAGGAGCAATCATAAAAATAGAATTATACTCAATAAAACATAATAAAAATAAATTGAAATCATAAAAATAATAACAAAGCAGACAGAATAAAAAATACACCAAAAGCAGATTAGTAAATTTTTTTCAATAATATATACAACTAATTAAATGCAAGTCACATAAATAGATCAGTTAAAAATTCTATCTCAATTTGATTTTTAAAAAGCAAGCTATAATTAGATCCTGTCTAAAATAAACACATTTTAATCATATGGGCCAAGGTAAAGTAAAAGTATGCAGATGAAGTTTAATGTCAACACTCATCAAAAAAAAAAAAAAAAACTGGAGTGGTCAAAGTAATATAAAAAGTGCAGACTTTCAAACAAGGTGTATCTCCCAGGATACGTAATACAGAATTATACCAAAGTGAATACAAGTGAACAAGTCAAAATATCACAAATATATATGCACCAAAATTTATCTTAAAAATATCTGATACATAAACTAAAAGGGATGAAAAAATATAGAAACACTCTTCTAGAAAATTTGACTCTTTTTAGTAACTGATATTTTATACCTATTAGAATTATTAAATTATGTTCAATGTAAACATTATAATATTTAAATGGAACAGGAGCATATAGAAAGAGCTTCTATTTCTGAAGTATAAAATATTGACGACTGTCCTAAGGATTATTTGATAGCAGTTTCACAGGTCTATCCATTGGCAATTCCTGACAGTTAACGTGGTATGTAGTTTATATATGCATATTTTCAATAATCATACATATTAAGTATATGATACAACATTATAAGTTATGGAAGAATCAATTATATTTTAAAAATGAGAAAATACTTCGAATATTTTTTAAAGTCACAGTATTTTTTTTTTTAACTCGGGGGAAACTACTATCTGAAAAATGTATTCGAGTATGATTTGAATATATGGTGTGTAAAAGGTTAGCACTATTTCTTGGCAGAAAGATATTATAATTTAAGAGAAAGCTTGATAGGAGGTAATCTTTTTCTTTTTTTTGATAGGAGGTAAAATTTTTATAAACATCTAAAATGGTCAAATTTCACAGCTTAATTAAAATATAAGAACCGGTAGCAACACACACAAATACACATTTTCAGTGTCCAGGAAGATAAAAGAAGAATTCTAGCATCTGCATTAAAAGCCACCTGTATGATGTCTTTTTCATAAGCCAGAACCGAAACAAATATTTAGAGATTCTTACTTGTGAAATTTTAAGATGTGAGAGCAAACTAGTAAGTCTTGGTATTACGGATATCGAGGACAATGTGCAACTTGAGTTGCAGGAAATACACATTTTTCTGTTCCTACACAGAAATAACACTCAAAAAACTCTCAGAAACCAATTTTTAAAAATCTTAATGAAACAAAGAAAAATAAAGGATCATGCTCAGGGCAGCTTTATTTACACTGCAAGCACAAGTCAGCCTCAGTTAATGCCCTCGCTCCCTGGATCACCCCTTGTCACCCTAGCACCAGCTGTCTCACATGCTTCAAAACTCTTTCCTATGGTGACAGCTCCTCCCTCCTCATCTTTCTGCCCTCGGGGTAACACATGATCTCATTTCTTTCCACCAGAGGCTCCGCCATGCTCGCCACTGTCCTCCCTACACTGGGTTTCCTTCCATAGCTCTCGCGATTGTGTGGTGTGGCTGTCAGAACGTGAGCACCTCAACAGCCAGGAAAGCTATCTCCACTGAGGACAGATTTATTTCTGCAACATTACCGCACAGTGCTTGGGTCATGATAATGCTATAAATAAAGTAAACACGTGCACACACAGTTAAGAATCCTGCCTATAAAACAGAAAAATATCCCATGCTTATTTCTTACTAACAATTTTGTCATTATATCTATTTTTAGGAGTTATTGATAAGTTAAGCCTTTATAAAATTTTGAACAAAAGATTCCTCTCTCTTCCAAACACAGATACTAATTTCAGTAATTAAACTTTAAAGCAAGTGTTGTGTTTACACAGTTCACCTCCTTGCCCACAATATATAATATATATAATACAGGGGCTGGGGATTTAGCTCAGCGGTTAGAGTGCTTGCCTAGCAAGCTCAAGGCCCCGAGTTCAATCCCCGGCACCAAAAAAAAAAAAAAAAAAAAAATATATATATATATATATATATATATATAAAAATATAAAAATACACATATTATACATATATACATATTATATAATATGTATATTACACATGCAAAGGAATTAAGAAGTGAGTAACATTCATTTATTCATATACACACATGTTGCTTTTCTACTGAAATTTGAAACTATGTTGGTGTGACATATACCATGCTGTCCTGATCCGAGTCTGCATGGCATTTGTACCACTCTACTTAAATCAAATTCCTAATACATAATGGAATACTGTGATCACTCAAAAGCTTTGTTAGAATTTTTTCAGAAAATATTTTTGTATTACTGTGCATGATTAAACAGACACCTATTTACTTCATATGAAAATACTCACTTATAGATGCACCCCAAGTAATTAGAGCTGATTACAGTTAAAGGGTTTGTTTTTGAGGAACTTTACAAACATGAGTAAAATATAATGGACGTTTCAATCCTCAGAGAACTTGCAGTGATTTGAGGTACAACAAATTGAATAAAATCACCAGAATGCAATTTAATAGTAATTGAATTTAGATGGACTCTAAAGGTATTGAAATTCAAAATAATTCATAGTATAGAAATGATAAAAAAATGATAAAACCATTAGTCTAAATTTATTGATGCAGTAATATACATCTCTATGAATTATTAAAATTTATTTAAATGTATTTGAATACATGGGCTGTGGACATAGCTTATGGTAGAGGGGTTTCCAAGAACGCATTAGGCACTGTGTTTGAAATCTCCACCAAATACAGATAAATACATAGATATATAGGCACTATACATTGAAAAATAAATTTGAAATTATTAATTGAAAAATATCATTTTTAAATTATGAGGTAATGTATGGTGGTAGGATATAAAACATTTAGTTTATTATTTCTTTATATAAAATACTCATTAAAATAATACGATCACATGTAGTTGTGATTATTTTGTATAAGTACGAAATCTTTGAGAAAATTACGAACACCACAAAGACCCTTTCAATTTATTATCAATATATAAAAAATAATTGTTTACCTCTTTTCATGTGTAACATAAATTTCTGGAATCAAATATTGGTAAGCTTTAAAATTTGTACAATAACATTCATGTAACACTTGACCTTCTATGAATTTGAAAATGATTCCCATTAACTTTAACCACATGTGCATTACACATCACCGTTTCTTGAAAAATTCATCATAAAAGAGTAGTGAATAATATCCCAATCTGAAGATTATATTTTCTTCATATACAGTCATCATTTAGCCCCTACCAGAAATCCTCCAATTCAATAGAAATCCAAACTTGAATTCACGGTAAAAAACTGCAATCTACAAATTATCAAATAAAAGGAAACTCAAAGAAACTAAAGGCACGACAGCACAATTTCAGTATTCAAGGAGATGAATATAACATTCTAATATAAAAATATAATATTGACAAAAATATTTTAAATGTAAGCATAAACTATTGGAAAGGAAATAGAGAGCAAAGAATATCAAAAAATTTAAAGTAGAATGCAAATCTGTATTAAAGCATTATAGAGAAATTTCTGCATTTTAAAAATTCGAATTTGTGTTCATAATATGACCAATGCAATGTCATACCTTTCCAGGTGATACTTTTACCCATAAAATGGTGTTTGTATCTATATCCTCAATATATTACAAAAACTGAAAGATTGAAAGTAAAGTCTAAATATATTTCATTATAATCTAACAAAGAAACTTGAAAAGGCACTAAAATGAGTTAATAACATCAGAATATACTAATATGAAAATTTTGCTAATATATCTGATAATTACATGCAACTCATTGGTCTAGATCCTCTACTAGAATAAGGGAAATGTTGCTAAGGGGATATTAAAGAGAACATACGAAGGATTTAAAATATGAACCATAGCTAGATAACATCTTTATGTCACTTTTGACTTTCCTATTCTGATAATCATAATGTGATACGTAAGGAATGCCTTTCTTAGGAAACACACATTGAATCATTTAGAGAAAATTACATTGTTTTTAGCCACATTCTAAATCAATCAGAAAATAAATTGTATATTTTCATACATGTGTATGCATGTGTCTTTATGAAAGGAAAAATGATGAAGCCAATGTGGCGAAATGGTAAAGACTTACCAATCACTCAGTATTTATTTTCAAATTATGTTTTAAATAATAATATAATGAACATTGCAAAATACTGAGTTAAGATGCACCTTGTAAAACATATAATTCATGATACATTCAGTTAATATCTGGATACATGTACCAAATATTGCTTATATGGGCATGGACAATCAAAAACCCAGTATATGCATTTTTTTTCCCTTTGGTTTTTTTTTTTTTTTGAATTTTTTTATTTATACCAAGAACATGTATTGCTACATTGTATACATAATGATCATAATCAACATGGTTATTTTGTACCTGTACATGATACATCTTGGTTTTCCCCCCTCTTCACCCTTCCCCTCACCTCCCTTCCATTCACCCACCCTTCCCTATTTGCAACAAGTGTAGCTACACTTTACCATTTTTTCCCCTTTCATCTTACTTTTCTTTTAACCTTCTTCTTTATCCCCCTTTTCCATATCTAGTTCTCTCTTTTGAATACTATCTCTCTTTTTGTTTTTTAAACATAATATCTATTCTTCCCCTTTGTCCTTATTTACACTTATGGTTTCTCATATCAGAGAAACAATTCGATGTGTACTAATAAGTGTCTGATTTATTTCACTTAATAGTATGTTCTCCAGGAACATCCATTTACATACAAATGACTCTAGTTTATCCTTTTTTATGGCGGTGTAGTACTCCATTGTGTAGAAAAACCACAT
>PVJO010009059.1:0-71729 GCA_004026905.1 Hystrix cristata
TGGCCAATGAGATGTTGGAGGAAGTGACAGTGTGGCGGAAGGGCCAGGTGGAAGGCAAGAGGCTCTCCTGAGCTGCTCAGGACTTAGCAAAAGCAGGCTTCAAAGATATACGGTGGCTTGTGAGCTCTTTCTCTCTGTCTGGAGGCCAGCAATGTCAGAGGGCAGACATCATCTGGAGTTCAGAATAAGGACTCCACAGGCCACAGGCACAGTAATCTACAGAGACTGAACCTGAGCCAGAGATAACCTCTGCAGTAAGCCGCTGCGGTGTGGGTCCTTTGTTACCGTAGCGCAATGATATCTAAGCTGGCTGGTCCTCGTTCTTCCAGCGACTGGAGGAGAAACACTTCACACCAGGTGAATGCTGTGGTAGACTTATTGCTGTCCGGCTTAATGCCCCTCCAAGAAAAGACTTTTGCCAGAGCTGCTGGAAGTCAGCCTCCCCCCACCCCCTCAGGACAGCTCCAGAGACAGAGAGTCTCCCCAACAAAGATCCTGCCCAGGAGGTTCTACCTAGTGCCCAGCCAAGGCAGAATGTGAAGGGCCAGCTAACCTAGGAAGATTCTCAAGAGACTTTTGGCACCGAAGCTCTCCTGAAACCAGCTGAAGATCGCTAGGCCTGCATCAGAGTCCAGCTTCTCACTCCACCCAGTCCTGCTTCCTTCTCTTTCCTCCAGCACCGCAAGTCCCAAAGGCCTTCCCCCACAAACACTCCACATGATAAACTTTACCTCCAGCTCTGTTTGCTGGAATTCAGTTCCCAGAAGGAGCAGCAGTCTTCGGGGCTCAGGAGCACGGACCTCGGACTTCAGAGCACTGGGAATTGCTGTGCAAATCTCATGCAGCCCCTAATTCGTTCCCACCCAACTCATCAGGACGGCAGGTGCAGCTTTCTGCCTAACTCTGAGCCAAATGCACAAAGAGCCTCTTTTTGGAGGAAACCATTTTTCACCACATCTCTAGTTATGTCCAGTAGCAGGGCCAGGCTGGAAGGGTTCAATCTCAGCACTCAGAGCCTCAGAAACGTGCAAGGGCCACAGTGGTTGGAAACAAGCTCTCCAGGGCTTCGTGACTTGCTCACGCACGGACGTCCCTACAGAGACAGTGTTAGCAGGTTCTTCGGATTTCTTTGTCAATCTTCACAGAACAGATAGAGATGTGAATAAAAAATGAAATCTTTAATTCTCATAGTATTAGCCAACCACTTAACAGGAAAACCAATCTCTTATGTATTGAATATCACAACATAGGCACTGGTCTCCAACGCTGTGCTATTCATCACGAATGGCATCTGTAAATGGTTTCTCCCATTGCAATTGCCAAGCTGAGTCAGAGACACATCCATTTCAGGAACATATGCTGAGCAAAGGCGCATACATCAGCCCATGACACACAGAGATTTGTGTTTGTAGAGGCTGATAAGCCTTTAGCCACATTCGCAAAGAAACACATGACAAACATCCATGACACTGAAGGTGCTTTGTGTTATTAATGATGCATGATGAGAAAGGTCTTCCACGCCGATCGATACTGGGGATGTAGGAAATGCTGTACAACAAACAGATCCTATTCCTGCATGCTACTCATACTGTACAACTTTCACGGGCTAGTTAATAAAAGCATCAATTCAGAGACTTTGCTAAACCCAAAACAGAGAGCAATGTGGTCTGTATCACAGGGTGCTTCTGTGTTTTGCATAAGAACTCCCAGCATAACTGTAATTTGGGAAAGCCGGGGTAGTACTGCCATTTGAATATATTAATCTGTTGATTCCACATATGTCTCCCATCCTACTTTCAAAGTCCCCGGAAAAGGAAAAAAATCACATACTTGGCAACATTCAACACCGCGACCTGTGGCAGTCACACCACAGACCCAAAGGAACACGTGCTTTCAGAGCCAAGCGTGGGCTGGGCCCAGGTACTGTCTGTGGAAGCTGCCCACACAGAGACCCGGCAGAGGAAAGGTGGCCCCCCCACCTCACCAGGGGCAGAGGATACTTACTGGGAAACGTCTTTGTTTTTCTATTTGTTACTGTGGTAAAATATACATAAAATTTACCACCTTAACCATTTGTAATGCTGTAGTATCAAATGCATTCATAATATTGTGTAATTATCAATCACGCACCACTACCCATCTCCAGAGCTCTTTCCAGCTTATAAAACCAAAAATCTACACTCATTAAACAACTATCCCCACTCCCCTCTCTCACAGTCCCCAGAAACCATTCAACTTTCTGTCACTGTGATTTTGGTTACTTTTAGGTAGAATCATACAATATTTGTCTTTCTGTGACTGGCTTACATCTTTCAGCATAATGTCCTCAAAGCTCACTCAAGTTGTAGCATGTGACAGATTTCCTTGCTTTTTAAAGCTGAATAATACTCCATTTTTGTGTTCCTATTCATCTACCAAAGGACATTGCTCCCACGTCTTAGCTACTGTGGATAATGCTGCTCTGAATATGGGTGCATGGCTATCTCTTTAAAACCACACTTTCAAGCCTTAACCTAGTGAATGACAAAATGTTTAGTGAGACACTTACAGAATGAATTCTATTTCACTGTCAGAGACAAAGGTGTGCATTTTAGGGGAGAGTCTTGGATTATACCCAGTAAATAAGAAAACAAGCCCGGGAAATGTAATGTTTCTGATAGTGGGCCAAGACTGAGGTCAGGACCTGGCAGGTGGCTCGGAATCACATTGGAGAGGGTTGAGGTTTGCCCGTTAATAATTTTGAACCAAGAAAGACACCAGAGAAAAATATTGAAGGGTTTGGATCAATAACATGACATGATTACTTCAGAGTGTCAGAAGGGAGAATTAATTGGGAGGAACCTAGGCTGGGAGAGAGGAATTAAATGAACCACAAAGGCAAGTATCAAGCAAGTGGTAGTTAGGATGGTTCGTGACACACAGTGTCGGGTCCAGAAATAGTTATTGGTCAACTGGATCATGAAGTAACCATGGACAAGGGGAGATGGACTTGAGACAGACTGAGAAAGCAAAATCTACAAGACTCATTGTAGATTCAGGGAACCCCAAAATGTCATGAAGTCAGAGCTACTTTGGCAGGGAATGTGGCCAGCCTGCCTGAGCCCCACATCCAATTTCCAGGTCACAGAGGCGGTAGTGAGGGTCCAGCCTTCCTCAGGCAGCTATGCAGAAAGCGTTCCAGAACCATTCACCCCTTCCCAGCCTCAGCTCTGAATCTCTAGGACTGATGTTTAGGGGCTATTTTCCCCCTTCGAAGTTCCCAAATGGTGACTGCAGCCCCAAACAGGCAGAAGGTATTGCCCAAAACAGCAGCTGGAGACATCTCCTGGAAGTGCCTGGAGTGTGATTATAACTTGGTGAACAGAAACCTACTCTACTGTCTAGTACTCTCTCCTGAGGAACCATGGAGCAGAGAAACCAGTGAGCAGGACTCTGCATGCACCCTGAAGGGGCATTCGGTACTCTGCGCCCAAGCTCACCAAGCGCCAGTACTTCCCTCAGTGATAATGAAAATTAAAAACTACCCCCACTTTTCCAAACACTTCCTAGGAAAGAAATCAGGCTATGGAGAAGGTTCCTCAGAGCAGATAAAATACAGCTAGGATCACAGTTTCTCAACAGCTGCCCAAGAGAAGGATCCAGAAGCTAAGACAACAACTGGTAATCCAGGAGGACCCTCAAGGCTGAGGGGGCAGAATTCTAAAACAACCCAGCAGTAACCCCCACACCCTGTAGAATTCTCTCCTCTCTAGTATGGATGGGATGTGTACAGATGATAGGATCTCACTCATGTGTTGAGGGCATCCCAGAGGGTACAGCTGACTTCAAGAAAGGGTGATTATCTTCACAGACCTAAAATAAACCAAGCAGGAAATCTCCAGGAAGAGACATTTGTAGCAGACAGGGATTTAATGAGAGGAAAAATGCTCCATGGCAGGCACAGAAGACGTAGGGGACAATGAAACATAGAGTGAAGGTCATTTCTAGTTACTGAGGACAGCCCCACCTGACTGCCCAGCAGACTACAGACTTCAGTCCTTCAACCACAAGAACCAAGTTCTGCCACTACCCTTAGGGAAATGGAAAGCAGGTTCTTGCCCAGAGCCTCCAGATAAGAAAATAAGCAAGCTGACACTGGGGTTCCAGCCTTCTGCGATCCCAAGCACAGAGCTCAACCAAGCCAGACTTAGACTTCCACCCTGCAGAACTGTCAGATCTAAGTTTGTGGTGATTCACTTTGCAGCACTCCAAAACTAAAGAAAAGGTGGTAATAAAATACTCAAGACAACTGACCTCCGTTGACTATAATTTTCAAATTATTATTGCTGTTATTTGGCAACTTACATGTCTTAGTGTGGGACCTGATGAGACACAGCATGATCCATACACAGCCAAAGAAAGGTGCTGTTTACAGAGATATGCAGAGAGTTAAGAGAATCCAACTCAGGAAGATGCAGAACTCCAGATCCAGCAGCACTGGGGGATACCAGTAACCTTCGCCCCAGAGGGAAAGAGAAGACACTATGCTGGAACCCAAGGGGAGCAAAAATGAGCTGCAGATTTTGGTACAGATCTTAGCTAAGACCTTGGACTTCATTGTGGGAACCAGCAGACCATCTTCCTATTCCTCTTAGCCAAACCCAGTAGGAAAGCAGAGGGCAAGAGAACCTGGAGAGCCAGTCCCCATGGGGTCTTCCTCTATAGCACAGAAGGTGTGTTACCAATCATCTGGGGATTCTTTTGCTCAATTTGGATGGAAATCACAGATCAGCAAAGTGCAGCTCTGTTAGCAGCACCAGGTTCTGAGTGCTGCGGACTCTCAGCCCTTGGAGCTGCATTCCTTCTGTCACAGCCCTTGGGCGCTTTTAGCCACCTCTATCAGCTCCTCAGCAGCCAAGGTTATGGCCTCCTTGGCAGCTCCGTGGAGCTCCTCCAGCAACTTTCACCGCCTCTATGCAGCTCTCCACAAGTCTCTACCAAGAAATTCCAGGTTCCACCATCAATGCCCCTTGTCACCGTTGTCCACAGCCACTGACAAACGCCAGCTGATGTCAGTCACCATCAGTCAAGGTGGCCATCTCTCTACTAATTAATCTCTGCTGCCGGCTCCACTGACCTCCGTTAGCTTCTAGTCTCTGTTGCTGGTCTCTGGAACTCTTCAAGCCTGGCAGCCCCTACTGTTTACAGCACTTTTTAATGCAACCCAAACCCTGAGTACATCTACAGGACCTTCCAAGCCCCTGCTACCCAAGATATAAATCAGGAGCGGGACCCTGGAGGAGACTCTTTTAGGGCCTGTCCTGGAAAGGGAGTCAGCCCCATGCAAGAAGCCGCCTCTGCCAACCCCAGAAGAGTGAGCAAGCACTGCCTACACAGAGCAACAGCAGGGCAGATTCATCTGGGGTCGGTCTGAGTTTCCAGCCTGACAGGTGGAGTCACCAGGGATTAGCCACAAGGCAAAGTCAGCTGGGAGTGTTGAAGCTTTAAGCCCGTTGCAGCAGAATCATCTGGAGGTCACAGGCTGCAGTCGCCAGGAGTGACCACAGGGCAGAGCCATGAAGGACTGCCCTGTGCTTTATGCCTACTGCTGCCAACAGAAACTACAGCCGTCCTGGAGTTGCTGTGACAACTGAAGCTGTCGTGGCCAACAACTTGGCAACCTTCAGAAGTGGCTGCCTGATTGATAGTTGCCACTATTTTCCAGGAGTTTCCAAAAGGGCCCGCAGTGGTGAGCCAAGCCATCCCAGAGGACCAAGAATGAGTACGGGGGAAGGTGTGACAGCTGCCAGTCAGGACCACCCCTTTCTTGTCTGTCTCTGGTGGAGGAGGGCATGGAGAGGAGGCCAAACAGCAAATAAAAATCTCCAGCACAGCAGAGGTGTTGATAGCGAAAACGATCCTGGATTGGAGCAGACAGAGCCAATGAGACCTCCGGCCTCTAGAGAGAAAAAGCACCCATCGTAGACTCAGCAATCAGCCGTGCCTGTTCTCTTTTTAATCTCTCGTAGTTTGGACAACCCAGGCAAGGGCAGGGCGAAGACCGAGGCCCTGCCCACACGAAGACCATTCAGATGAGAGGCTGGGAAGAGGTCACCATCTCTGAAGCAGACATCGCAGTGCCCGCTCTCTCCACAGGGGAGACGTGCCCCAAAGCTGAGAGAGGAAGAAGAAACAACTCTCAGCAATTGCATCCCAGGAAACAAGGGACAGTTGAGTGGCCGTGGATTCGAGACAGAGGAGGAGTGAAGATATTCCGGACAGAGGGGACAGCGTGAAGTAGACATGTGCAGCCAAGGACAAGAAGTGCAGTGTGACCTGAGGAAAGAACACGCGTGTCATCATGATGTGTGTGTGCGCATGTGTGTGGCATGGGAAAGGATGCTAAATTTAGATTTGGGGGAGGCCAGCTGGTGTAGAGAGCTTACGTGAGAGCCTAAAAGCAAACTCATAAAAACACGCCTGCAAAGTGGACATGCCTCCCCGGGGAGCACGGGCCTGTCATTCGTGTGGCTTGGATCAGCAACATGGTGGCAGTCACACGTAGAGTGCACTTTGCATAAGATTTGTCCTCTAGCGTGCCAGAAGCTTGGTCTCCACGGTGGTGCTGTCGAGGCAGTAGAATCTTAAAAGGGGGCTTGGTGAAGGTAATTAGGTCACAGGAGTGGAATGGATGGGTGCGGCCCCTGGGACTGGGTTGGGGCTCAGGCTAGATGAGGCACAGACAGCTGGTTGTTGCAAAGCAAGTTCAGCTCCCTGGGCTTACCCTTTCATGCACAGGCCACTTCTGCACATGACCAGTTTCCTTTCTGGGTCCCTGCCATGCTGTGGTGCAGCTGGGACCTCACCTGCACACTGATACCATGCTGTTTGAACCTCCCAGCCACCAGAACTGTGAGCTAAATGAACCTCTTTTATTTATAGTGTGTCCAGACTTGGGTGTTCTGTTGGTGACTGTCTTTTCAATCTTTGTGTGACCAGGGATCATTTCTGAGTTTTGACAAATTCACTCTGATAACTTAAGATGTTGATATAAGTTACATAAAGGATAAATGTATGTTATCTTTGCAACTTGTGTAAATCATTACTTGTTTCAAAAACAAGTTAAATAAAAAAAAAAAGGAAAGAAAAGCCAATGATGTAGCACCAAAAAGCCACCAGGATGAAATCTAAATGTTTGCAGTAGCGTTTAAGCCAGCCCTGGCAGATATTATGTAGAAGGAAGATAATATACAAAGGAGAGAGGGAAGGGGGAAAAGCAGGAAGGGAAAAAACAGAAAGAAAGGGGAAAGGGAAATCATGGAGAATTGTGAATAAACCTGCTGTAGATAGAGATGGAGGGAACAGAAGGGAGGGGAGGGGAAGAGGGGGGAGAACCAAGAGACACCATGTACAGGTACAAAACAAACATGATGAATGTGATCAATATATGGACAATGTAACAATACATGTTCTTGGTTAAAAAAAAAAAAAAAAAACAGCCCTGGTCCCCCTGCTGCTGTCCCTCTGGTTCTTCTGTTGCAATCTCTGATGAGGATCCTGCCACACACCCACACTCAAACACCCTCATGTGTCAGCCACGCTGTTCACACGTGGGACCTCTCATGGGTGCTCAAAGGCAGGACACTGCTTCCTACGCATGGCCTGAGTCTTCATTTCTTCTCCACCTCAGATTCTGGTTCTCAACCAACTCCTCTTCCAAAGCAAAGCTACTGCTACATCGCCTTCTCCAACCCTCCACGTCCACTTCCAGCAGAATTCCCTGCTCTGTCCCCGTGCCCCCGTCCCTGTAATCTCTGTGCTCACTTCTACTGTGGCCCATAGAATTGGCTTACTTCTTTGTCTGCACAAGTCCTGGTCCACCCCCGACTAGCCTCCAATAGCCTTGGGCAGGAACAGTATCATTTTATCTTTGTGGTCCTCAATCAATGTCAGCTGTGTATGGGATTAATTAAGGAGGAAGGTCATCCAGAGCTGCATAATCCTATTTGGTTAACCAGGATCTGCAGACAGGGTCTGCAGGGGAGACCAACCTTGGCCATGGTGGGATATGGCCCTCATTCATCACTGTCCTGCAGCCACCCACAGCATGGGCCCTGCCAGCAGCCATCTGCAAAGGGCCTGCAAGAAAGGTCACTTCCTTGTTCTCTACGCAGAACCACTGTCTGCACTATAATGCACAACCACAGTGGACACGTTTCCCACACAAGAAACTGGATTGGGCCTAGACACACATGAAACCATCAATAGTGTAACAGAGTTACTAAAATACGAACAGGAAGAAGAATAATTCTTCATTAAATCAAGCCCTTTAAAAGATGGCACTTTCATAGCTAGCTCAAGTTCGTACATGTATTTGAAAGGAAGAAATCTGCACTCTTTAAAATTATCTAAACTTCACATCTTTCAAAGCTTTGTCTTCCTCTACATCCTTGTGAACCCAAATGACTGCAGGTGAGGTCTGGAGCTGCCTAGCCACTGCCCTGCCCTGCACGCAGAGGGTCTGACAGAAAGACGTCTCCCTTGTGGCTTTTCACCACTCTTTCTACATCAGCAATTCTCCCAGGCCAAGAGGATGTGAGCAAATTGAATCTTGCTTCTAGATCAGCTGACACCATTTTTTAAATTGCTGCTGGTATGTGTTTTTTCACACAGATTTCTTATAATTCCAAAGAAGAGTCCAAAGAGCAGTGCAGTAATAGGGCTAGGGAGTCAAAGTCCACTGCGGGTTTGCGGCACTTAATGTTCCATTCATGTGGCTGTTATATAACTCTGCGCCTCCATCCTGGTATTGATTTTTCCACATTCGCCTTCAGTATTTGATCACAAGGATGATAACAGCAAGAAAGATAGCAGTCTTTGGAGCTAAGTTCAGATGTAATCTATTTTCCCATTAATGCAAAAATAAAATAACGGAAAGAGAGACAGAGAGAGAAATAGCATTCATTTCTGTAAAGAAAAGCCTACAGTTTTTCTAAAATGACGGTTTTATTGAGTTCCTTTTCCCAGCAAGCTCTGTGGAGCTCTGCTTGTGCTGGACTGTATCTACTTCGGGGTCAGCCACCCCTCGGGCTCTCTACCAAGAGTCACTGCATAAAGAAAAGTTGACATCTACCCGTCCCAGAATATCTCCAGTGCCCTCCTTGTCTCCTGACTATAAAAGCAGAGATGAGATCACAGCAATATTTCTATGTTAGCTGCACAGCCTCTTGACCTGCCCACCATTGTGGAAATATCTATCAATTTTTCTGACATGTTTAGGGCTTACTCAACCAATGGCTAATTCGCCAGTCATGTAGAACAAAAATGCGAAATCCTTTCTCCTCCTCTTACTTAAAATTCCTATTCTTATTCCATCATCCTGGTCCTGTGATTTCCCCTGTTTTCTCTTTAGTGGATCCCCTGGTTTTTCATCTTAAATATTCTGGTGAAGGATCAGCTTTGACTTCCACCCTGGGGCTGCAGTTGAGAATGGCTTTTATGTTCCTTTCCAGAAGGCTGCAGGGAGAAAGGACCAGTCAAAGGAAGCAGATGGGCTCCAGTGAGCAGCAAAAGGGATCTAGTGGAGGGTCCATGCAAAGGCTAAGGAGGAGCAAGAAAGATACCAGCTGACCTCACTCCATCTCGCCTAAGACACCCAGTAAAGAATCCTCAGTATTTGGTGTGAATCTGCTAGTAACTTTCTCTGCTGTTGGCTATTGAGTTTTATCCATTCTGTTTCTTTGTACTGCAAAGTAATTGACCCTTAGACCATCTCGAAAGATATTGCGCTGTTGAGTGTGTTGGAATGGGGCCAGAGAGAAGGAGTGAAAGAGACCAGAGGCGAAGGTGTCAGGAAGGAAGCTTTGCAGCCATACTGCTCTCCACCCTGGACGAGGGAGCAGAAAACCTTCCAAGTGCTGGGCGACTTCAGAGGAAGGGAGCAAGGGGCTGTTCTTTATCCGAATTTTGCCACTGTCAGTTTTGCTGCATATTGTTACAGCTTTAGAATCCTCTCTGCTGCCTTCTCCTCCACTCAGGCGCTGAGGTCACCAACAGAAGACCAACTCCAAGGATATGCTAAGAAGGAACTGAGCTCAGCATCTTACCCTGGCCTGCCCTCACCTGCACTGACAGGTTACAGACACTGGTGGGCTTGCATTCTGGCAACCCCAGAGGAGACACAGCTGCCTGGAATATACAGAAACGTCCCTCTCCCACGACAATTGCCCGCAGACTTTTCTAAAAAGTATGGCTTAAATTCAACCATCAATTTTAGCACTTTTGTTTCACTTGATCATTACCTGAGTTTGGTTCTTTTTTTTTAATGCTGTTTAGCTCAGGTTGTCACAGTGGTATAAAGTATAGCTCATGATTTAAAACGTGTGACACAAACAGCCTGAGTGCTGTGCTCCGAGGCCCTTCTGGCACAGGCAATTTCGACAGCTTGTTAATAGATGAACTACTTTAAATTAAAACATTTTCATACACTTCCTGTGCTAATAGTTCTAGTATAAAGATACTAAAATGTACAAACATTAATAAAACCAAATGTGAAATTTTTATGCTTATAGCTTTTATACAACTATAAAACTGAAATAAATTGAAAAATTAAATTGTCATTTTTAGCGTGAATTTATGTTAATACTTTTGTCAAGTTTAATACTATCAGTTATGTTATTTTATTAAAACTAAATTGGTGCTGTAATTAATGGCACAGATTACTACTATGCAGGTTCTGCTCGGTGTGGCAAGTTCCGCGGGCTACGGGCACCAGGAGGAATAGGGAGTTATTTCCCTGCATTCCAGGCCTTGCAAGTCTTCATTCACTTAGCAGTTTGTATTATCATTTAACTTTCAATCAACTCAAACATATCACTTACAAATTAAGTCAACCAATACTGATGGAACTGAAATATTTAAATTCTACTGCAAAAACAAATTAGAAGCTAAATTAAACACAATGAAATGAACAACCAATAACCAAAGTAGTCAAACTCACAAGTCAAGACCGACCTCTGTCTTAAGAGTGTCATTTTCCTTGTTACTGGGACAAAACGCCTGACATCTGCAACTTACAGAAGAGTTTATTTTGACTCACATTTTAGAAGTTTCAATTCTTGTGTGGTTGGTGCCATGGTAGAAAGGCCTGCACAGAGGAGAGCTGCTCACCTCATGGAGAACAGGAAGCAGAGTGAAGGGAGGAGCTGGGAATGAAGATGCACCCTTCTAGGTCACACCCCAACCTGCCTTTTGGCCAGACTTCACCTCCTAACAGCAAGTCAGCTCCATGCCCCAGTACTCCAGTCATCTTTCCAAACACATAATATTATAGGGGTCACTTTAGATCTGAACCATAACATCCTCAGACACTGGACACATACAGAGAACTCAAAGTCAGGGCAGTAAAACACAAGCGAGGGTCATGTCCTGGTAGAGACAAGGATGTATGAACTGGGTATGAGGCTGTATGGCTTGGAGCTAGGTCAGGGATAGATGTGGTCACAGCCTCTTTACCATGACCTGGAATCCAGAATCCCACAGAAATCCAGCACCATGAAAGTGTTCTCCCTCAGTAGCAGGCCTACAAAAATAATGTCTATGAACACAATAAGAAAGTTTGTGTCTCACTAAGGCTATTCATTAAAAAACCATGTCCATCACAAGAAATCAAACACCATTAGCAGCAGGCACCAGGAGTGCAGATATATTTTTTCACATGGTAAAGGAATACTAAATCAATACAGTAACTTTTCAAAAGCTGCAAATTGACAAAACTCTTAGATTTTCAAACAAATTAAATGCAAATTCCACCACAATATCGTTTTCAGACTTGGGAAATGTTGACTTTCTTCAGGCAAATTGGGAGAAAGTGGAGAAAATTAGTTTGTAATCTAACATTAGGAGAGGAAATATTCTATGATGAGTTAGCAGCAGACTCATTGAACAGAATCAGTAATTTATACAACATAAAAATAGGCAAAAGATAGTGGGAGAAAATGTTTAAAACTACTAGTGATTAAACAAAAGACATAACATTACATAATTTAAAAAATGAAAGAGCAAGAGTTGCCAAATGCACGGAGATAGATAGTGGAGAACACGCTGTCAGGGAACAGCTGTAGAAAGCACAAAAGCAGAAAAAGGCCAGCAGAATAGAGAGGAGGAACAGCTAGGCTCAAATGTGGGTTAAATGGTCAGCAAACCAAACACTTTGGGGCCACTTTTTCCTTTGGGGGTCCCATGACAATCTAGACAGGGGTTCATCAACATGTCTGCTGGGCTCTCCAGCCAAAGAAATGGAAATTAGTGGCCAGGGCCTGCAAAGGGTCTTGCAAGAAGTGTGCTGGCAAAACTCCTCCCTTGGGCCACACTCCAAGAGGATATACTGTACTCATGTGTGTGCGTCCGTATGTGTGTATACATAGTGGGTTTTTTTAATGAGAAATAAGATGCCTTACAACTGTTGAATGTAGTAACTTAATAATTTATATAAATGAAATGAATTGTTTTACCAACAGATTAGACACCATCGAAAAGAAAATCAAAATACAGGAAATTAGACTAGAAAAACTTATAAAATGAATACATACAATGAAGATGGAGAGACAAAAGGATGGAAACATTACAAGAAAGAATAAGAAACTTGGAGAACACAGTTAACATATCTAGCACAGATGTGTTTAGAATATCAAAAAAAGAGGAAGAAGTTGGAGGGGAAAAACGGTATTTGAAAAGATGGTGTAGATTTACCAGTCCCTAAATATGAATTAAGATGAACATTTAAAAAGATATCTCTTTATCCAGAAAGAGTAGGGAAGTTTTGCTCGAATCAGCTTCTAACTGAAAACAGTTACAAACTCCAAAAAAATTAAAATTTTTTTAAAAGCCTATTTGCAGGCACTAAAGAAGAAGCTAGAAAAGAAAGCAGCTCGGGGGACAGGGCCCTTACAGGCAGGTGCAGACATGTGAGCCCCACAGTCAGGTTGTCCGAGGACGCTTGCAGCCCAAGGCAGCACAGGGGTGGGTAAAGCAAACATGGAAAGTACAGTCACAGTGGAAGTGAAAAGTTGAGGCTGAAATCACTAGAAATAGAGAGACAAACTGGGAAACTTTAAAAAGTTGACATTACATTGAGTCAAATCTTTGCTTCAATCCACAGAGGCTGTTAGAAATATTTCAGAAGCTGTCTACTACCGGGGAGACAGGGCTTAGAGTTAAAGTCCCACTAACTTCACCAGACTGCCAAATGCATAAGTTTTGCATTGAAACCCCTGAGGAGCCATCGAATATCACATCCAGGACTTGCAAACTCACCCTCAGACAAAAAGCAAATCCTATATAATCCATCCCCAACAAAAGCCACCACCAAGCCTCCATGAGATTAAGATGGTCATATAGCAGTTTAACTGCCTGCTAGAACAAATATGATATCCTCTAAAGGAAGATATCAAATTCCAGAGTTTCTACCATACACCAGTCAAAATAACAGCACAAAATCGAAATTTACTAGACAGGAAAAAAGATAGAAAATGGGAACCATACGTAACAGGAAAAAAGCAGTTATTAGAAAAGACACACAGAAATGATCCAGGCTTTGCAACAAGCAGAGAAGGATGCAGAAGACAAAGCGATTACATCCCTGAAAGAAAATTAGTCTACAAGGTAAAAGGAGAAAAATTGAAAAAGATAATAAAGATGATTCATGTTTTTCAAAATTGAGTAAAATAAATAAAAATGAATCAATTCACGATTTTAACTGTCTTAGTTAATTGCGAGCATAAAAGAGGGGGAGGAGAAAGAGAAAGAAGAAAGAGGAGGTGATGGGGAAGGAGGGGGAGAGGAAGAGGAGGAGGAGGAAGAAGGGAGAAGCATGTCTGAACACTTCAAAATCAAACTGCTGAAGCCAAAGCTGAAAATAAAAGCTTTAAAGTACACTGTTTCCGGCCTGACACACGGAGAACTTGGAAGCCAAGGCTCCATCCCTTCTTAGACTCTGACGAAACTGCAAATCAAGAATTCTCCCGAATGCATCAGAAAGATGGGATTGAAAGGCAAATCACCCCAAACCTAGAAAAGGAGGCAGTCACAGGCGACATGTGACCCCCGAAATCTTCTTACCTGAGCAGGAGGCACTGGAGAGCCAGGCTCAGAGAGGCACTTACGCAGTGCTTCGAGCTGCCAGAAGATGAGCGTGGCCGGGAGAGGGACTGACACCCTTCTGGAAACAACACTGAGGGTGGAGAGAGACACGGAGTTCCCACATTCCTGGGCCTGGCTGTTAAGACCTCTGCCAGGTTTGCATGATGAAGCGCCGAGAACAAGTCCTCCAGGCTGTGGCACTGGGAAGGTGTCTTAGTCAGTATTCACTAGAGAAGCAGAGCTGATGCAAGATACATGAGTATGTAAGATCTTACAGATCGGCTTACTAGGGCTTCCTACAAATAGACGTGGAAGGGTGCAGAGGGTCTGTCTGCGCACTGGAGCTCCGAAAGGTCCAGCTGAAGGTCTGGAGCTCTGAAGGATCCACCCAAAAGGTCTGGAGCTCACTGAGAAGGAAGCTGAAGAGACTGTGCTGGAAGCCAGGAGATTATGTCCAAGGAAGCTGGGGCTCCTTCAAAGGAACCGAAGCTGATCCAAAGAAACGAGAGCAGATCCATCCCTCTTCATTTCCCTTCTATACCGTCCAGGCGATGGGCCACCCTGGGGTGGATCTTCTACACCAGGGTGTGGAACTGCTCAGCCAATTTAGTTAAGCTTCTCTTACAAGTTGACACAATCAATCGACCATCACAGAAGGGACAGAATACCATCAAGAAAAATGTGCAAACCTTCTGCAGCGTAAGGGTCCACCCTGCGAGGGAAACATTCCCAGCACCTTATCGCAGAGGAGTTGAGGACGCCGACACCACTCCACCCTTCTCCCTTTCTGCATCACCTAAGGGGAACACAGTCAGCGGGGTTCAGGCTCCAAGGAGGCAGACTGACAGTACTACGTCCAGGAAAGGAGAGATAGCCCCGGACCTGTAGCTAGGGGAGACCGAGGGAAGTCATCGCTGCTGGAGGCAGCTCCACCAGAGGAGACCGAGCACTCCCCTTCCATGGCCTTTACCGTCAACCCCCAGTGCCTGCAGCGTCAACGCACAACACAGACTCTATGAGAGCAGGGTTCTTGGGGAGGCTCCAAGGCAGCGGGCAAGTAGAGCTGGGACACCAGAGTATCTAAAGCCTCTGACACCTACAAAGCGTAATCAAAAAATATGGTGAACACTTACGTTTTAAAAAAAATTTTAACATTTTAAAAATTTATCACAGTAGAAAACACGCTGCCATGAATCTCTCTCAAAATCCTCCCCCTCACATGGCACACACTTGTCCCTTTGTTCTTGCTCCTTTCTGAAACAATTACAGAAGTCCTCATTCTGGAGTGTCTTTAGTAATCCTATTGTGGCTGCTTCGACATCCTGAATTGATTCAAAATGTTTACTTTTCATGGTCATTTTCACTTTGGGAATGAGCCAGAAGTCTCACGGTGCCAGATCCGGAGAATGAAGACACACTGCAAAGCTTTTACGAGCCTGCCTTTCTGTTGGGTGACACTTGGCAGCAGTATTCACCTTTTTGATCCCACCTCATAGAGACATTCACAAGAGGACTCCAGACCTGCTTCATAAAGTGGCAAGAACAATGGAATACCTGGCTTCAAAGTGAGGGGGGAACATTTTGAGGGAAATTATGGCAAAGCATCTTTCACTCGGATTCTTTTTAAATTTAAACATTCACTTTATATTTCTCTCATATCGTGCAGAGATATAACAAACATAAAAAAATCATCCCCACTCTGAGATTGACATAAATCCTCATACTAAAAGCCTAGAATAATAATAAGGCCTCAGTTCTTATTTCCTGACTTAGAAAAAATTACAAGGCATGCAAAGAGGCAAGAAAAAATAGTTCAAAGGGGAAAAGAAGCAGTAGAATCAGGTACAATATGACACAGATGTTAAAATTAACAGGTATTAAATTTAAAATAACTCTGATCGGTGTATTAAAGGCTCTAGTGGAAAAAGTAGGCAGGGTGCGAGAGCAGACGGGTAATGCAAGCAGAGGGCTGGAGGTTCTAGGAAAGGGCTGTGAGGAAAGGTGAATAATCAGAAGTACTATAGCAGAAATGATAAGTGCTTTCGATGGCTCTCGAGTAGATGAGACACAGCCAAAGAAGAATCGGCGTGCTCCATGATCTGACACAGAACCTTCCAAAACACAAAAGCTGTCCAACTGTTTGTAACTTATGTGTAATTACAACAGCAGAAGGAGAAAGGTGAGTAGAAATATATTGAGGCAATAATGGCCATAACTTTCCAAAATTAATGACAATATAAAGACACACATCCAAAAAGCTCAGAGAAGACCAAGCAAGACTCACGCACACACGCACACCCACATGTGTCACATTCAACCTGCAGAAAGTCAAAGACACAGACAAATACCTGGAGAGAAATCCAAGGGGAATCTTACCTATAGCTAATCAAAGATCAGAAGTACAGGATTTTTTATTATAAACCAAGTTAAATAAGAGAGTGAAATTTTTCAAGTATTGGAAGGGAAAATCCTGGGATTTTGTTTTGTTTTGTTTTTTGAGACAGGGTCTCACTGTGTAGTTCAGGCTGGCCTTGAACTCTCTATGTAGCCGAGGCTGGCCTGGAACTTGTGGCAATCCTCCTGGGTGCTGGGATTACAGGCATGCACCCCCATGCCTGAATTATCCTGGAATTTTATAGCCAATGAAAAGAAAGACAAATAAAAACTCAGATAAAGAAAAAAAAGAGAGAATTCCTTGCCAACACACCAGCTCTGCAAAAACGTTCAAAGTCCTCTCCATGAAGAAGCGTGACATAGACAAGAAACCTGGATCCACATTTTTAAAAAGCAAGAACATCAAAAAGGAGTAAATGACCTTCTTAAGTTCACATGGAACATTCACCAAGGCAGGCCACAGTTTGGCCCATGAAGAACACCTTAGGTTTAAAAGAACGAGAATTAGGGGTTTGGGAATTTAGCTCAGTGGTAGAGTACTTGCCGACCAAGTGCAAGGCCCTGAGTTCGATCCCCAGCATCACCCCTCCAAAAAAACCAGGAATCAAACAAAATGTGCTTTCAGACTACAGTGGAATAAATTAGAAATTAATAGCAGAAATTTAGCTAGGAAATTCTTAAGTATTTGGAAATTAAACATTGTATTCCTAAATGAACCGTAAGCTATAATAAGCCTCAGAGAAACCCTAAGTCACAATAGGTCTCAGAGAAATTTAAAAATATTTTAAACTAAATGAATATAAAAATGCAACTTGGCAAAAATTCTGGAACTCAAAAAGAAAGCATCAAAGAACCAAAATCATGAAATCAAAATAATAGTTATTTGAGAGGATTAATAAAATGGATATGTGTATATCCAGGAAAGGAGGGGAGGAAAGGGAACGATGGGAGAGAGAACGGAGGGCAGGGAAGAAAGCTATGAATAGCCCTTCGCTCCTGAGGTGTGTAATGTTGACTGAGTGACGCTAATGCAAATGTTAATTATCACGGAAACTTGGTGGGAGTTATACAGGAATTCTCTTTACTACCTTCGGAACTTTTCTGGAAATTGGAAACTATTTTATAATTAAAAGTATATCTATAAATATAGGCTATAAAATTCCATACCATCAATTAATTTCTTAATTTTTCATTTAATTTAATTGTTAATTAATTTCATTTCTTAGAGTATTCCTTTACACTATTCAATTCCAAAACATTGCAAAAGACCCAAAACCAACAGAAAGATGCTCGGTTCATTTGAATCTCTTTCAAGCAAGCCGGGTTCACAGTTCATAGTGGACAGAGTTAGCCTCAGAATCATCAACGTGGTCTGGATCTTAGAAGTTAAGTATTTTATTGGGATGTCATTTTCAACGCATGTTTTTCACATGAGTAAACTGCACTTTCCTCTAAAAAAATTTCCAAACAATGTGAAGTTTTTAAGGAAATGTCTGAATTTCAATTTTGCTTTTTTGTCAGCTTTTGCCACATTATCATTATTAACAAGTAATAGTTCATACCAAATAGCTGTGGATTCTACAAACTCAGCATTAGTTTCGTTTGTTTGTTGAAAAACAAATTAACTTTTATTTGAGAATATGTTGCATCTAGTAAGTATTTTCCCTTGTCTACATTTCATCTAGTTTCACTCATGTATCTGGCATACCAACTTGCGTGTCTCAGCGTGGTTGTAAAGTCAAACTTGTTAAGAGAGTCCACGTTGGAGAAGATACAGGAAATAGCATCTACAAATATGGCATTACTGCAAAGTGTCATCATACAGGTATGAGCCACATCTTCTAGTAACAAATGGACTTTCAACCAACATTTTTAAATGTCTCAACCACTGATGTGCCCTCAACAATCTTTTTATCCTCAGCTTTGTCAAAGTATAATTGACAAATTAAATTGCCTGTGTTTGAGGCCTGCAACTTGATATTTTGATACACTTTGTGAAATGATTACCACAATCAAATCAATTAACATATCCATCACAGTTATGATTTCTTTATTGACTGCGTATGTGTGTGTTTGTGTTTATACAGAACACTTCAGATAATGCTTAAAACAAAACTTTCATCAACCTGTCTTACTTAAATCAAAACCAATGCATTTTATAATTAAAAAAAACAATGACTAGTTACTGATTTTGATGGCCCAGTTTTCTTTTTCTTTCTGGTGCTGGAGTCTACATGCATTAAATGTTAATGGTTCAGTATAACTTGTGCTTGGTATAATCTAATTAAAATGTGTAATGTTTACTTTTTAAGGTAGTCATGTATAAAAAGATATGTATAATTACCTCTCTCCCTTTATTATTATTAATATATGGACCTCAATATTAAATTTCCCTTTCTTGATAAGGTTCATGTGTTTTATTTTTCACCCACATTCCAAGTTCATTGGTTCTACCATCTAATTTTGAAATGACTTCCAGTAGACAAGGAAATTCTGTACTATTTCCACAGGTATCACTATCATGGACTGCCCTCCATCAGCAGAATCATCTCGCTTGCTAAGCACGGGTCACAGTGTGATGTCCTTTAACAGCACCGCCCCGGCGAGCTCAGCAGCCTGTAGTGTTGCTTTGAAGAGGACCAGCCAGCACGACTCAGCCTTTCTCCACGTTGGTTCCACATGTACCGTTTTATGTTCCAGTAATGTTTTATATTCGTACAGTTAAGAATGCATTTCCAGCCACAAGTACCATCTTAACCAAAGCTAAGTGACAGAACATGTAAAAAAGTTATAAATACTTTGTCTTTGAGCTTAAAACATAAAAGCTGGTTTCTATCCTTTCTTTCTCCACTTGAAATAATTGTGATGTGAAAGGCTCAGTTTTCTGCCAGGCTTCTCCAAAGGGAAATCGGAACTGTCAATTTGAACTGGATTGTGTTTGCCAGAAACATTCACACTCCATCAAATGACATGATGAGGCTTCATCTTTTTGCCCAATTTACCAATTTCATGAATATCATTTTCCTCATCTCAGAGCAGAAGCCTGGAGCTATGTTTGTGGCTTCCAGTCATGAATTTAGTAGAAATTACTCTTGTCCAGTCTTACTGTTTGACAAAAACTCAGCCCTCCTCTAACAACAATTATGAAGAGATTTTATCTGACTTGGTCAAGATTTTTTTTGTGAGAATGATTTCCTGGTCAATTTTCAATAATAGGTCAGAATAATAAAAAAAAAAATAAGATCCTTTTCGCAAATTTCATGTGAGTTACTCAAGCAAAGTCTGCTGTTTCTTGGTTTCCTGGCATTTTTATATTTAAGCAGAAATCCCTCTTTGAAGATTTTTCGACTTCCTTTTCAGTTTTTCATTTCTGAATTTTGCTGCAATGTTCTCTATTTCTAAAAAGATAAATTTTGACTTATAATCTCTATGATTAATCTTTTAGTTTATGATGCATAATATTTCAGATTTTAAAATATAATAAGGTACTATTTAAAGTACCTAAAATTTAAATATGTTTACATCAAAATATAAATTAAATATAAGAAGTATATAAGTGCATAAATATAAAAGTTTGGAAAATACCTCTTTATGTATTTTCTCAAAAGTGATCATTCTTTTCTAAGGTATTTAAACTACTTTTTTAAAATTGAAGGTCAAAGATAATTTATAATAAACTCTCAAAAATTTTTAATCAAAGTGATATAAAGTAATAATTATGTCAATTTTAAGGCTGGGATTCAATCTTATGAAATTCTTTGTATAGAAATAAAGTTATTCACTAGCCAAGCATGGTGGTGCATGCCTGTAATCCTAGAACTTAGGAGGCTGACACAGGAGAATTGCAAGTTGGATACTAGCTTGGGCTATGTAGGGAGTTCAAGCCCAGCCCAAACTACATAGCAAAACCCTGTCTCAAAAGGAAAACAAAGAAAAGGGGAGACAGAAGAAAGTCCAGAAGAATGGAAAAAAGAAAAGAAAGCAAGCTCTTCATGATTCTCTTTGAAATCCTGAGTTGCCCATGTGAAGAGCTGTCGCCAGGCCTGTGTCACAGCCTTGTGTCTCCAGACCTGCCCAGCTCTCCAGCACTCCCAGATCCCCACACCACAGTCACAGCCACCTCTGACAGTATCTCTGTCACCATCTCTGATGTCCCTGAGGTGTGACTCACAGTCTGTCAGAGCCTGCTCCTTTGCTTTGAGAACATGAGTCAAGAGGCTAGAAAAGCTCATCCTCGGGCTGACATGAGGTCAGCGATGAGGTAAGAGGTGTGGGGTGAAGGGCCACGCCTTCATATCTCTGGGTACACATGTCCAAAGTTGTTCTATATGCAGCCTTCTCAGAGCCAGACCCAGCATGGGGCCCTTGTGCTGGCCCAGGGGCAGCCTCAGCTAGGAACACCTCTTCACAACCTAGTGACAGCCTGGTCACAAAGGCCCACATGCAGGATGCTCAGAGAAGCCTTGTCACCACAGCAAAGCCATGTCCCAGCCCAGAGGTCCACTGACAAGAGGACAGATGCACAAGTCCTCACGTGTTCACACAACAGGGTGCTAGGAGCCTTGAAAACAAAAGAGCTGTGACCGCGTGCAACAAGAGGAGTGAACATCCCCCACAGAAGTGGATAAGAAGGCAGACGTGAAAGTAAACACATCGATTCAGTCTATTTACTAAAAGCAGCTACTGAAGGGAAGGGTGGGACTCACCAGGTACCACTGTCGAGGAGGCCGGGAAGGGGTCAGCCCAGGAGTCCGCTGGGTGCTAGGGACAGTGAGGAGCCAGGACACACAGGGAGGGGCTTCTGAGGTCCCAGAAACATTCTCCAGCTGCATTTGGTGGGTGGGTACATGGTTTCCCGTTGGTATGGTTTATAGTGTATCAGTTAAGTATATATTTGCCACATATGTGCTTTCTGTATGCATGTAATACTTTAAAAGAAAATAATTTAGGTGACTGCAGGGGTAGAAAGGGGAAAGAGCAACTCTAGAGAATTTTTACTTCATCATTCATTAAGCGCATATTTATGGACACTCCGTGTCAGACCCTCCATCAAATATTCAGAAGCAAATTCAGTAGTGGAGGCCCTGCTCTGTCCTGCAAGCAGGGAGCTGTGAATAGTTCCCCCCCTCCCCTCTGCCTGTGCCCAGAAACTCTGTGAAGAGCAACAGAAATGTGAGTGCTCTCCCCGTCTTCCTGAGCACCAGTCAGAAATGGGACTCTGTCAGGCCGCTAATCTGGAAGAGGAAACCCAGGAACAGAGCACAGTCCTCCCCTCATCCTTCACTAATAATATTCAAAGTCCAATCTTCTAGGCTTTGGTGGTGTGGCAGGAGTGGGCGACTGTCCTTGGTGCTGAAGTTATACAACTCAACAGGAGCTTCAGAGTCATTGGATCTAACAAAGCTCCCCGTCCTTAAAACTTCATTGGTTTTGGGGCAGCTTCCACCATTTAAATTTTGAATTTAGATCACTTTGATTATTAAGTGATTATGGTGAAGAAACGTGAAATACAAGCATGAGAAATTCCTCCTCATACTTCCATTGGGACAAAACACCATGCACATCAAGAAAATCATTCTTCTAAAACAAACTATTATCGACCGCTTATTTCCTAATACACCCGACTTGACATTCCCAAATGGACACCAATAGCCAGGTTCAGATGAATGTTTAGCCCACAATCCCCTCAATCCTATTGTATTCAGGAAACACAAAAAGATTATTTGGTATCTAACTTGCTATGCAAGAAGTGTGCAGCTGTGGACTGTAGACCAGCATCTCAGCAGGGGTGGGCAGGATGCCCTCTGTCAGGGAAGGAGGTGAGATGCTGCTGGTCCCTGACACACTGTCCACTAAGCAAACCCAAGGGCAGATGATCCTTCGTGCATAGCACTTCAGCTCAGAAAGTTCCAAATTAGTGGAAAACTTAATATAAACAAGCTGTACTTGAATCTTAGTAGTCTATGTGGTATTATTAATTCTTTCTTATAACTCTCAATATTGCTCTTGATTTCTCAATGTATTTTTACTGCATTTGGAGAACACTTTCCAAGTCCCCTTGGAGTAAATTTAATACTTACAAATTCCCCAGGGATATTACAGAGAGATTGTGAAGCTTGGGGGATTAAGTACTTTACATTTTATTACAAAGGTACTGGCTCAAAATATATAAAGAAAGATCTTATTATATGAAAAATGCTTCTCTGTTTAAAGCTCAGCACATATAATGTAATATTTTAGAAGAGAAAATTATTATGTTAAAGTATGTCACCATCAATAAAATAATGTACTTAGGTGCAATTCAAAGATAAAAAATTTCAAGAAAATTCCAATTTCAATAGAATACCACACTATATTTATAGAAAACCCTTTTTAACTGAATGGAAGTATTTGCATAATCTTGGATTTCTTTCATTGCTGTTCACTAATATTAACCCAATTAAAAGTATTGTCTTTCTCTTTTGTATTAGTTAAAACCACTTCTCAGAGAAACTCAAAGCAAATACACTTAATTAAAACTAATCTTCACAATCCTCATGGTGCCATAAGGAAGTAGGCTTTATGCTTTGCTGATACGTAGGAATGTGTGTCCAGGAGCCTTAGTGAAATGCTAACCTCGGTGAGACACTGGCCCGCACCTGGTGACAGCTTCAGGTGGTTTGTGGGTGACATGCAGCCGGTGAACACCCCAATGTTGGGTTACTGCTCCCTGGTCACATGACTGCATGTCACCATCAAACGAGCCTGAACCCTAGTGTGATGTTCAGATCTATAGGTGCATTGATTAAGGTTCTGTAGAACAGAACTGATGCAAAGAGGTTATTAGGTGGTTTACAGAATCAGAGCCACGGGATTCACAATGGACTCTGTGCTGCAAAGCTAGAGGATCCAGTAGCTGCTGAGTACAAGAAGCTAGAAGCAAGCTACTCCTCAAACAGAGGACTAATATTGAGAATGTATAAGGAACTGAAAAAAGTCAAACAACCCCCAAAATAAAGCCCTAATCAGAACATGCACAACTGAAATGGATAGACACTTCTCAGAAGAAGTACAAATGGCCAGTAAATACATGGAAAGTGTTCTACACTGGCTATCGGAGAAATGTAAATGTAAACAACATCGAGATTTCATCTTACTCCAGAAAGAACAGCTATTATCAAGAAGTAAAAGCATAAAAAATATTGATGAGCCTGCAGGGAAACAAGGAACCCTTCTATATTGTTGCTGGGAATGTAAATTTACACAACAACTATGGAAATCAGTGTGGAGACTCCTCAAAAAATGAGAAATCCCATTTGCCCCAGCTATTGCCTCCTAAGTTGTCTTCCTGAAAGAGTTGAACACATCATACTACAGAGGCACATGCATATCTATCTTTATAGCAGCATGACTTACAACAGCTAATTAAATCTTGGAAGTGTATGTCCATTAACAGGTGAATGGAAAAAGAAAATGTAGTATTTACAAACCATGGAGTACAACTCTGCCACAAAGCAGGACAAACTTGATTTATTTGTAAGAAAATGTATACACCTCAAAACTGTAATGTTAAGTGAGATAAATCAGGCACATAAGCTTAAATATCACATAATTCCTCTCATATGAGAAACCCAAAGTGTAAATAATTTGAAAAGCTAAAGAAAGAAAGACAGTAGGAAATAGGGAGATTGCTCTTTGTAAATGGAAAGAGGATTTAAAATGGAAGGACAGCAAAGGACAGAGAGAGGAAAGGGAACAAAAATCACTTAAAACATGTCATGTACTTGTACCCACTCCCACAATGAGTTAATTTATGCAACAAACATAAACTTGTTAAGAAAGAAGCTGCAAAGAGTAGAGGAAGAGGGAGCAAGGGCACCGCGCCAGCCAGAGCCCGGATCCTGGAAGCCCTCTGTAGTCATTGATATCGGTCTCCATTGGAAGGCTGAAGAAGCTGGAGTCTGGCATACACAGAAGCTGGCAGCAAAAACACCTGCACTCAAGCAGGAAGGTGCTTCGAGTGCACACCAACTTTCTCCTTCTTTCCCTTTTATTCCACCTGATCTACCAGTCTATCGGATGGTCCCACCCACAGTCAGGTTGAGTCATCCCTCCTGAGTTTGCCGGCCTGCACACTAACCATTCCAGAAACACCCCACAGACACACCCAGAAGTGTGCTCTACTGCTAGCTCTTTCCGCTCACAATAGCTGAGGGGACGCCCTTGGGCAGGGGATTGGCAGAAGCCCGCATGTCACCGCCCAGAGCCATGTGCGACTGGTCACACTCCCCGGCATCCACTGTAAGGACAATGCGAGGTGCCGGAAGACCTTACCGTCTGGTAAGCTCCTGCTCCTAACAGGCAGACGTCTTCCTGCTGTGCCCTCTGTGGTGGAAGCAGCAAGGAGCTCTCCAGGGTGCTTATCACAAGGGCACTAATGTCATTGCAAATGTCCTGTCCCCATGACCTAGCCGCTTCAAAGGGCCCCACATCCTAGTAACCCTGAGGGCTGGGGTTTCGATCTATGAATTTTGGGGAGGTGGTGATATAGCAGGAGGAGCGATGGAAGTGGGGGAGGAGAGAATAAGGAGTGGGAAAAGGAAGACAAGGAAGGAGAGCAGACGCTGTTCTCATTCTACCCCTCTCATTTCCAGCACAGTTCCAAATGCCCAGTCTCACCCAAAAACAAAATAGTTTGCTTCATGGGCATGTGCCTTGTCTCAATAAAAATGGAGAAATTTTCCATACTGGTGTTTTTTGTTCTTTCATCTTTTATTTGAGTAGGAAAGAGATTAAATAGTTAAGAACCAGGAACATAGGAACATTTAGGCTTTCCAAAGAAGAGTGCAAGGGTTGGGGATTGAGCTCGGTGGTAGAGTGCTTGCCTAGCAAGTGTAAGGGCCTGAGTTTGATCCCCAGCACCCCCAAAAAAATGAAGAAGAAGGAGGAGGAGGAGGAGGAGGAATGTAGCCACTTTTGTTATCTTACATTATCTCTTTCTTTAAATCCTTTTTGTGATACACCATACCAAAGAGTGCATGAAACAAACATACAACTCAGGAAAACACCAAACATTAAACACCAGTGTAACCACCATCTGGTCAAGGGACCACCATAAACTCAGGACGCCTCATGGCCTATTATTCAAAAGGAAATGTGCTTACATCACCTTCCTCTTTTTTCAAAAATATCTTGGCACAGCGCTCTCATATGAAGTTTAGAATCAGTCGGTCAAGGTAAATATACAAACCACACACACGCACACACACACACACACACACACACAGAGTTGGATTTAGACAGGGATTGTACTAACTTACAAATCAGTCTTGAAGAGTTGATGCCTTTACAATGTTGCATCTTTTCATCCATAAATGTAGAATATCCATCCATTTAATGAGTTTTACACTTCTTTCACTAATGGTGTTCTCTATAAATTATTATTTTGTGTCATTTATTCTTAAAAAATTTCATATTCTACAGCAGATATTTTACACTGTTTTAAATGTTGTAAATTTGATTTGCTACCTGTATATTGCTTATAGAGATCAATGTTTGCATTTTACATTTTAATATACTAACCTAGCTATACTTACTATTCATTCCAATGATTTGTTTCTGTATACAATTACATCATCTGCAGGTAATGAATTTTGTTTCCCGTTTTCCATTTTTTACACTTTTAAAATTATCATTATTACCACTGGTTTGATTATCATTGCTATGGAAATTCAAATATAGTCATGTGCACAAGTCCCTGATACAGGGCCCTGGATAGGAAGCATTCAGTGTTATCCCTGAAACCGTGAGCTAAATAAACGTCTCCTTCAAATGCGGGTCTCGGGCCATTTGTCCCAGTGACTAACACAGTACATGTGATCGCCCACCTGTCACTATCCATGAAGAGGTGTGCTCTTCCCTTCCAATAGACAGAGTCCTTGTCCTGTAATGCCCCATGTATTTGCAGGCCAGGGACTGGAGGACATCTATGCCACTCTAACAGCAGAAGACACCTCAGTGGGAAGGGGACCCCAGCACACCCAGGATGGCCTTAGTTTTCACATCCATTGAGCTGACTTGTATTTGCAGGCCAGCAAAGCTTCTGAAATGGTAAGATAATGAGACCCTGGGGTAGCTAGATCTGATAGGGAGAGGGGGCTTTCAAGAAAATCAAAAATTTTCATCAATGAGCCCTTCTCCTAATTCATTTATTTCCTTAGCTTAAGGCATAACATCTCTCCGTGTCTTGTTTTGAAAATATAACCCCATTTAAAAGCACTGGCTTAGTAACCGAGGGCCAGCGCTGCCTTTGGGAAATGCTTTGAAAAGACCTTTCCTAGTATTCTATACCAAGAACACAATCAGAAACACAAGGGTTTATGTATAAAGATGACCACGTTTGCAAAAGATCTATCTCTCTTTTATTTTGCTCTTTATTTGCGCTATAGATAACACAAGTGAGAGAAAGAATATAGTTTTTAAGCTTATGTATCTGTTTTATTTCACTTAACATTGTGGGGATCAAGAGACTGAGGGTGGGGTGGTGGGAGAAGGAAAAGGGATGTAAAAAGGTTTAAGATGCATCAGGTACATGTACCGTTTACTCACAATGAATGTAATCATACATCACAAACAGGAACTAAGGAAAAATAATAACGATGAAAATGGGGAAAGAGGATCTAGAGACAGAGGAAGGGAGGTGAGAAGGGAAAGAGTAATAAAAAGACTCAAGATATGTTAAGTACATGTGCCCATTCCCTAAGATGAATGCAAACATCATGTACAGCAAGTATGTACTAACAAATTTTTTTAATTTAAAATATGGCCACGATGGGGTGCCTCTAAAAGAGAGAAATTGAAAAAAGTCTACATGGATAACCCTGTGTATGCATTTCAATTTATGCTCCAAACAGAATATCACCCAGCAATAATGTTGTCAAGTAGCATTGAAGAAGATAATGAAGTAACAAATACTCATAATGAATTAACTGCAAAAGTAGACAAGAAATAAATTTAATTTGAAATGATCTTACATACATTTTGGGAAGTTATAGTAAGCAGTTTAGAAGAAAATAAGTATATTCAGATATAATGATGATTTTTTTTTCCATTGTTGTTGGAAAATAGTTGGGTTTTACATTCTTGTTTTCTGTTTTCAACATGAACATTTACAGCCGTTTTACCAAGGAAACGTTACTTTTAAAAGGCTTTGCAGACTAAGGAAACACCTGCTATGAAGGGCAGAGTGACTATGCTGGCCCAGGCTCTGCAGAACTGGCTTCAAATCCCCAGGGGCCCCCTCTTTCAATGTGCCTGGCCAAACCCTTGCCCACTGTGCTCTCAGTGTGGAGAAGCAGCGAGCAGAGTCCTTCCGTGTCTTGGGGTGCGAGGGAGACAGCGCCAGCATGTGAAACAGGAGCAGCGGTAGACCCACCTCTTCCCTGCATAGGAGTGAGTTATTTTAACAGAGATGACTGAGGGGTTCTTCAGCATGGCCTTGATGATGAAATCAAAGCGACAACCTTCACCGTGAGCTGTTTGGCAATGTGTTTCACAGCCATGATATTGTTCTGAAGGTGCAAAGGAGCATCCAGGCAGCTCAGACAGGGAGTATTCTGGTTCTTGCGCACTTCACAGGAAGAGGGGAGGAGAAATGCAGGTCCTGAAGGTGGATAAATCCTGTATTAGGGTTCTCTAGAGGAACAGATTCCATATAAAATACAGGTCTGATTACAGAAGAGACTTACGAGATGGTCTCACAGAATCAGAAGCAGAAGAGCCCCAGGGGCCGTCTACAGGACCAGAGATGGAAGAATCCAACATGGCTGTCCGCATGCTGGAGAACTGGAGGATGCACCACCAGCAGAAGAACAAAGGCCTGAAAGTTAGCAGTGGAATCACTGGAGCAAGTATGTATCAGAAGACGGAAGAGTCTGTGGTGGAAGGCTGCAGGAACTGGAGACCAATCCAAAGGAAATGGCAAAGACAGAGCTCTTCCAAGAAAGGTAACTTCCTTCTCCTTTCCTTTTTTACTCTGTCCAAGCTACAAGCCTGCTGATTGGGGCCACCCCCGTCCAGGATGGGTCTTTCCCTCTCAGTTTGCTGGCCTATATGTCAATCATCATAGACACTTCCAGAACTTCCTAATTTTCTAGGTAGTTCTTACTCAAGTCAAGTTGATGGATCACAATTAATGATCACAAACCCAAACTCTGGTTCCTTTGAACCAGACCCACAGGAGGCTCTGAGCCCACCCAGGCTGCATGTCGTGTCTGAAGTCACCCTGTCGTGAAGAAGGCCTGTGTGCTGGGTGCTTGAGCCCTTGATGTCCCAAGGGCTGAGCAGGTGCCTCTATGATGGTGGGACCAGGAGAAGGATCAGCATCACCCCCAACTCCCCCGAGATCACCCCTGTACAGTGGCATCCAGTTCCCCGGCTTGTGCTTCCCTCCTTGAGGAGCTCATGTTCCCCGCAGGTCTGTGTGTGTGTGTGTGTGTGTGTGTGTGGTGCAGTTTGATGCTGCTTTGCTTAGGAGTTCACAGGGCACTAGATCTAATTAACAGATATCACAGAGCAGTCAAGCATTTGATCAACTTGTAGATATTTTGCCCATTTTGTTTTACACACAGTGCTTGAAAAAGAGGCAGGTATGTGCTTTTCGCTCAGGGCTGGAGAGGAAGAGAGTGGCTACTAAGTAGCCAGCCGCAGCTGGTGCTAAACCTGGGAAGATGGTGGGTGATGAGAAGAGAGGAGGAAGCAGGGGCTGGGGGAATTCTACACCCACCAAGGAGACCTCCTCCCCTGCTCCTAGCACAGTCTACCAGAACCGTCCCTCTGCACACGCACCTGCTCACACCACTAGCAACCTCTATGTCTCCATCACAGAAGGGAATTTTATCCTCAAGGATACAGGGTGGGGAGGACACACTCCCTCTCCACCATGCTCAGTAACTTACCGAAATAGGAAAGGGGAGGGATGGGCAGTTTCTCCAACTGTAGAACTTCCTTTCCCAGATCCTGATGTGTTCTTCCGGGCTCATCCCCGTCCGCAGTCGCAGATGTTATTAATGTAAAAGCCCTCAGGATGTAGCCTGGGTGAGGCCAGAGAGAAAGCTGGACACCGTATGCTGAGAGGGTGCCCCGAATTCTCAGAGGGACACAGGAGACCCTGCACCGAGTGTTCCAATCCTAGCAGCACCTGCTGAAAAGGACACAGGCTGTGGAGGAAGCCAGGGTGAGTTCTCCTGGGCACTCAGTTGTGCTTCGTTTTGCTTTGGTAGCGTACACTTAGCTACATCTGCAAAGGGTTTTATTCCTAATGAGATCACATTCTGAGCTTCTGGCTGGCGATAAATTTGGGGGAACTACCATACAACCCACTACGCCTGATATGCATCAATGCTTCAAGGAGAAAAATACCTGCAAAGACATCCATCTCTCACCTGTCTGGCTCAGTGACTTACAGTCTCCCTCCAGCCAAACCCTCCCACTTCAACTCAGGCTTCAGGACGTCCTGGTACGTACACTCCCAGGAGACAGCTTCCAGGTCCGCAGAAGCAGCGTCTGCCTTCACACTTTGTCGCACCTGATGCTTTTGGTAGTACAGGCTGACCAGCTCTTGTCTTGAGCTTACGTCCGTAGACTCTTCAAGCCGTGTTTTGCTGAAATCCACAGTGGATTTCACGCTGAGTAGAACTGCACTACAACTCTATCCACTGCAGTGCAGCCTGGGAATTACCCAGCTTCCCTAATTAAAGAAAGTTACCCTCGAAAGCCTTTACTTATAACTTTTCTAAAATCCTTTGGCATTAAGCCAGAAGACAATGTTAGAATCCAATTTATCAAATGTCAAAATATTAAAGTAATAATAAAGTTTGCAAACCCCTATTGACCCCCAAATACATTGTCACAAGTGTAATTATTTTTCCTGGACCTGTTTCTGCAAGCAGTGGATGGTTCTGAGGTGTTCAAGTGAGCTGATTCTAATGCTTGGGCTTCAAGTACATCCCTTGACACACTGTGCTTAGGGGAGCTAAAATTATCCAAATGGATCGATGGGATGAAGTGCCAGCATTCTGAGTCCTCCCTGCCCCCTCAGACACTAACCCAGTCTCCAGCAATAATGCTGACATGTGAGCCCCAGAATTAAGTCCCAGGAAAGCTTCCAGGCACCCCTTCCGGTGGCTGCTTCCTAGCAGGGACATCCTCCCTCCATGGCCAACCTAAGTCTGGCTCCTCGGCCAGCATCTGCTGAAACCTTTTGATTTTCCCAACTACATTTTGAGAAGGACTATGAAAATGGACTTTTTCTGCCATTGATTTTATTCATGAAAAAAAGTATGACAATAATTAGAAGTTAGTGACGATGCATTGTTGATAATCAAACAAAATAAGTAAAAGAAGTTGTTGCCAGTCTTTTTTAAGAGACTGCTGCCTTTCTGAGATGAAGGAGATTTGCTGCCGCACGCTGAAAGCAAAAGTCAAATAGAATTATTTCAAGTTAAAAGGGAAAGTGTCTCGGAAGCAAGGCAGGCTGTTCACCGAAGCTTTCAAACCCATCTAGCTGGGTACAAATGTTATCATTTAAATAGCTTGCAGCAGACTATTCAGGAAAGGAAGCGTTTAGGAAAACGCTTTGAAGAAAACTAAAACATTTAGAAGCAAAGTAAAACTTTAAGGATATAAATTATCAAGAGCTTCAGTAGACACAGCAGAAATTTGGGGCTGGGAACAAGAGAATGAGGGCAATAAGGAAAGAGAGAAACTGGAGGAAATGTGGCAGAAGTACAGGAAGCGATGAAGAAGCAGAGGGGGCTTTTTTGAAGAACTCTCTAAAATTATGTTTGCATTGGCACAGTGTTAACTCCACCATGTTCCTGAAAGTTTCCATCCAGTCTTCTACAGATTTAAATGTTTACAGGAGTGCTAAGCACTGTGTCAGGGTCAAACTACTTAGCCTACAATGGACTAACTCGCTATAAGCAAGTTTCTTCTGACCCAAAAGTAACCCTGAGAATGTATCCCATTAGAGAATTTTTCAAAATTTTGGTAAAAGCATTATAATTCCATAAGAGTAGAACAAAGCTTTCAACTCAGCCCAGGTTTTAAGGGCTCAAAGTCATCCTAGAAGATTTGCGAATAAAATGATAATAATGGTGTTAACGGTCTGATTTTGACCAGGGTGATGGTGATGGTGGTCATGGTGGTGATATTGATATCGATGGTGATGGTGATGATAGTCAGTGTGGTGATGGTGGTGATGGTGACGATAGTTGGGGTGATGATGGTGATATCGATGGTGGGATGATGGTGATGGTGATGATGGTCGTGGTGGTGTTGGGGATGTCGATGGTGATGATGGTGCTGGTGGTGATGTAGATAATGAAGAGGATAATGGTGATGAGGGCAGGGGTGGTGGTGATGATGACAACTATAGCTAACTCCTTGCAAAGCTTACTACACACTAGATCCATGACACCTTAGTTGAGTTGCTGAATTTAGCCTTCACAATGCATAAGTTTGGCCTATGGTTGTCACCTTTTGATAGCTAAGAACAATAGCATAGTCACTAATAAAGAATGAGACAGAAGATTCAAACACAGATGGGGCCTGAGTCTGGAGAATCTGTAGTCAACCACAGAAAAAGAGAAGTCAGGTCACAGTGGAACATGGCCTTGGCAGTTATGGGGCAAGAGGGGACCCTGGGCCTGTGCCCCGAGGCCAATTCCTGCAGAAAAAGAATTGGAGCCCAAAACACTACAATTGTTAAGTCAGTAAATACTGTGCACGGACCATGTAGGTATGTGTTAGTCACTGTGTGAGGCAGACCAAAGCCTTCAGGGAAGCAAAGAAGAGGCAGAGGAGAGGACTTGTATAGAAGGAGAGGGAGAGGAGGCAAGTCGAGGGGGACCCTGGAGTTGTTTGTACCTCAATAGGAAGAGCAGAAGGAAAGATAAAAATAGCCACAGCACATGCTCTGCATCTCCACCCCGCCCCTGCTTGTCCTCCCTTATCGTCCCATCCCCCTACTTCTCACTTTTCAATCTCTAGAGGAATCTGCCTGCAGCTTTCAATAATCTAGTCCACCAACTGGGTGCCAACCACGGTGGGGTTGTCAGACAAAATACAGGATACACTGTTACATTTGAACTGCAGATAAATAAGGAATATTTTTAGTATGTGTCTCATGCAATGTTCGGGAAATTCAAATTGTCTAGGCAGTCTACATTTCTATTTGTTACATCTGCTAACACTACCCTTTAACAAGACCATACCCTGTTTTTCCTCCGCTTTCTATCATCTATTAGCCTGACAGAGGCAAGAGAAGAGCAAATTAATGGAGTTTTTCCACAAACCTGGATTCTCAAGGACGGTGACTAGAAAAGACAGGCAGTGCAGGCTAACTGTCTACCTGACTCTGCAGTGGCGACTCCTCCAGCTGCCTATGAGTGGTGCTGTGATGAAGACAGCCATGTGAGCAAGCAGGCGAGAGGGGAGATGCCATGACCTCAGATAGCCACCTTTCCTTATTCATCCACTCACCAGAGAACAATTAAATACCGTTCTCTGCCACATAATATTTCGGTCTGTGATGAATGGCATTTATGATGTTGGACCATAAGATTGCAATGGCTCTGAAAAACCTTAGTGCGTAGAGATATCAGAGTCATTGTGATATTTAACACAACTCAGTACCCCAGTGCTTCTGGTGGTATCGCTATAAACAGATCTACGTGCTGAAAACCCTATGAACATACAGCACATACAATTGTGCACATAAAGCACATACTATTTGATAATGACAAGAAATGACTGTTACTGTTTTATGCACTTACTATTTATCATTATTGTAGAGTATATATCTACTTATTAAAAAAAAGTTGACTGCGGTTATGATTGAGATCTGAAATGTCTCCCACAAGTTTCATGTGTTCAGAGTGGGGGCTTTTAAAAGGCGATTGGATCTTGAGGGTTCTGTATTCAACAGTAGATTCATCCACTGATGAGTTCATAGCTGAATGTGCTGGTGAGAGGTGGGGCCTGATTGGAGAAGGTGGATCACTGGGAGTGTGACCTGGAAAGGTGTGTTCTTGTCCCTGGCTTCTCCTCTTTCTGCTTCCTGGCTGCCATGGGTGAGCAGCTTGCCTCTGCCAAGCCCTTCCACCACACCATTTCCGCTTGGAGCCCACTGGCCATGGACTGAACTCTCTGAAACTGAGCCAAAGTAAACCCTTCCTCCTTAAACTGTGGGTATCAGATATTTTGCCTCAGTGGTCGGAAAGTAAATAACACAACTGTGAAAGAGTGTGCTGTGATAGTTAGCAGTCTCATCCATCTTGTGTTTACTGTATCTCTCAAGTGCTTCAAGAATCATCTACACCTCCCACATGTACATAGGTGCACTCTGTGATGTTCACACAATGACAACATCACCTAAAAGTGCATTGCTCAGCATGTGCCCCTGTTACTAAGCAGCACATGACTGTGTTTCTTTGTTCTAGACAGTACACTGGGCACAGAGGAGATCCTGAAAAGAAGAACAACCAGGCCCAACATCTTCCCAAGATCCTGGATCTAGCATGGAGAGACGCACTGTTGTGGGTTACATTGTGTCAGCCCAAATAGTACATTGCTGTCCTAATCCCCAGCTTCTCAGAATGTCCGTCATGACTCACGGAAAGAGGGTCACAACAGAGATCATCAGGTTAAAACAAGGCCTAATGACTTCAGGGTTTGGGCCCCAACCCAATATGACTGGTGTCCCTAAAAAGGGCAAGTCTAGACACAGACACTCACACAGAAGAAAGAGGATGCGAAGACAGAATAAGATGAAAGCCACCTGCGTGTAGGGACCGGAGAGATGTTCTACAGCCAAGGAACACTGGAGGTCACCAGGAACAGGAGAGAGGCATGAAACAGATGGAAAAAATGAGGCCCCATGGACACCTTGATCTGGACTTCGGGCCTTCAGATCAAGACAGTAATTCCTGCTGTCCCAAGGCATCTCGGTTATGGCGCTTTGTTATGGCAACTCTAGGAAATTAATATACACAGTAATCACACAAAACCCAAGTGGGTAAAATGATGAAGCATGACAAAGGGAAGGGGTTGGTGCTATGGAGTCATGTCAGAGGGTTTTTCCTGGCCAGGAGACTCAGAGACCAAAGTTCCCTGGAAGCCACACTTGCACTGGAGCCTAAAGAAAGCTGGTGGTCCAGTGTCCACAGACCTGTGAGCCCACGGCAGCACACAGCCCGTCCCCATCCAGCTGTGGACGTGGATTGGCCGTCATGACTCACGGTCAGGAAATCCGGGACTTGCACTTGGGGTTAGAATCGGTCCTCAACAAAGATCTCCCCAGAAGTGGTCCTGAGAATACCATCTGTAAATTCATAGCCGATTTGATTAGGACACCTCCTCAAATCTCTTCAGGAAGAAGTGATGCAAGTGGAACTAATACAAGATGTAGTGTGGTCCTGAAGCCAGTAATGCACACTGCTGTAACTGTGGAGGCCTGTGGTGAGTGATAGGAGCATTTTCAAAGGGGAGCGGAAGGCGTGCTTTCACACTCTTCGGCTGCTGTCTGGCCGGATGGATGCCCCAATTCAGGATGCCCACTCCCTCTCTGGTCTTTTTCTGGAAATAGCCCCAGAGTCAGAAAGGACAGTGCTTCCTGCTGACACCGCACATTGGAAAGGTCCCTCGTGACTACCCAGCTCTCTCTGCTCCAGTTTGTGCTCACTAAGCAAGCTTCTGAGCTGTAATTTCATGTTCTGACGAGGTGATTTTTCTTCCAAGCCCTGAGCCAGGACTAGTCTCAGGATCAGTGAAGTCTCAGACCAGCATTCAGGATGAAGAGGGATGGGGAGGGTGAGCGAGGCCAGTGTTCTGAAACCAGGTGGGACAGTGTGACCCAGAGAAGTGCTGGGAGGGCTGGGCAGAGCTGGGTCAGCTCTGAAGACCAGGGAAGTACAAGGAATTCCCTGAAAACAGAGGTCCAGCTTGCCCAGCAGACAGCTCAGGGGGCCCAGCCAGCTGCCGGAACATCCTGGGACTATGAGCGCTGCCCGGGGAATCAGGAGGAAGCCAGTGGGGCAGCCCAGGAGAGGGGACACCTGCTAGACACCAAGGCCAGCATCCACACTCAGGCAGGAAGTGGACACTCAGAGTCACATACAGGTGAGACCCTGCAGCACTGTCTTCTGCGGCCCTCATGTTACCCTGTGTACTTCCCCCGGGATCACCGTGCTGTCACTAGAGTGGCACTTCCTTCATTTTCAGGGCTATGAGGTAGAGCATACGTGTACTCACCACACCAAAAATAAATAAGGTAACTGTATGAGGTGAGGGAAATGTTAATTAGCTTGATTATGGTGGCTGCCGATCATTTCACAACCTATACCTATACCAAAACATCAAATTGTACACTTTAAGTATATGCAACTCCTACTTGTGAATTACACCTCAAGACGAGAAACTGAAATAAGAAGGGTGTGGCCTATGGTCAGCTCGCCCTGAACATCAGATTCTGCCCACGCCTGCCATGCTGCTTCCGGCCAACTCACAGATGCTTGTCTCCCCTGGGCACAGCTCCTCTGCTCTGGGCACTGGGAAATGGACCTGAACCCCTGGGAGGTGATGTTCCTCAAGGCTCAGCCAGTGTCATACAAGCACTGAGCACCGGTGAAGACAGGTGAAGCTGTCTTCAGATTCATTTTGCTCTCAAGACACAGCCCACTGATGCAAAATATACCATAAATCAAAACAAGTGGAGAGCTATCCTCCACATCCTGGCTGGAAGGGTTTCTGATTTGTGGATGTTCTTGTCCAATGTCAGATAATATAGGGGTCTCAATTAGTCACATGGCAAGTTTTAAATTTGGTCACAAAGGTGGAGACTCGGATTTAGATGGCTGTAACTCCACAATGGAATTCAGTTGGATTTATATGCTACTCACAGTTATGTGTTAACCTGCTCCACCCACCTCTTTCCACCTTGCCTAGGCCTTACCACCCAAGTGCCCCAGGCTCAGGAAAATTATGCAGCGACATCATGGTGCTGTGACCAGGGTGCTTGGAGTGGATATCATGAGTCTCGTTTGGTGTCCATGGAGGAACACTGAGTCACCTTGCAGACATGAGGCCCTCCACTGCCCCTCATGATGCTCCCCGTGCTCCCCCTGCTGGTCTGCCCCCTGGGTGCTCCCACTGGTCATTCTTCATCAGCACCTGTCTCTCCTGGGGTAGGAGATCTTGGTGAGCCTTCCGATGCTTCTCTGTGCTCAGTTCTCAGATCTCCAGAGCCAAAGTGGCATGGGGAGAGGAGGAGCCATCTTCTTACTCCCACCTACCTCGTTTGGTAGAGGTTGGCCGGCCTCAGTCATCTGCTCTCTGAGGGCTGTTTGCCCCCATTTCAAGACTTCCCCTCCAGGAGGTAGAATCATGCAGCTGCAAGGATGGCCACGACCCTGATGGAAAGCAGGAAGAACTTGGTGCCTTCAGAGGGACCATAGCCCTGCAGATACCTTCACTCCCAACCTCTGGCCTCCAGAACTGAGAGAAGATGAGATCCTGGTATTTAAGCCACCCAGTTAGCACTATAGAGCTGTGGTGCCCCAAGCACACTGATAATTCCATCATGGTTACCTTTCCCGTTCTCCTTCTGACTTTCAGGCATCTCTGCCTTCCTCTTCTTTCTGGAAGCAACAAAGGCTGGGCAGACGAGCACGGAAATGGAGCCCTGGGTAAGGCAGAAACTATATGCATGAGAAAGGGCGGTTCAGGTCGACTAGGCCGGCTGCTCTCCAGCATCACCACAAGCCCAGGAGGCAGCACATGGAAATGGTCAGGCTGCAGGTCTCCAGCCCCCAAGGCTGCTCCGACGGAGAGGAAGAATCAAATCGGCTGCAGGAGGAGAAGGGCAGGGACGTGACTTTTATTCCTATGTCTCCCCGACTGCTCAATCCTGGCAGGAATGATTTCTTACCTACATCTAGATCAGAGAGCCTTACACATGTAGGCGCCCTACAAAAACTGGAAGAGCAGATGGACAAATGTGGAAACATCGTCCATGAAGCCAGTATTCAAAGTAAAGATGAAAGAGGAGTCCAAGGTAAGCATCACAAGACAACAGAGGGAGCTGGAAAGTATGATGAGGAGAATTCACACCAGGAGCTTCCTGCAGAGACAAACACACCCAGCCAGAAACACACCCAAGAACGTGAAGTGTGGGCTTTTGAAAGGAAGCAAAATGATATGTAAAACACTAGCAGGGAAAAATGATGAATAAGAAAATAGTAAGTGTTGAAGACAAAGGGAATCTGTAACTCTCAATAGCACAAACCAAATCTCCACCCCTCTTCTTAAACTCTCCGCCCATCCCCACCACCTCCTGTACTGGAATGAGTGGACCAGGAACTGCCCTGCCCAGCTCCTTTCTGGAATGGACCCACCTTCTTGCATCTCATCTCCTCTTCTACCTGCTCCTCACTGAATTTGAACTTGGAACCCGCGGTCACTCCATTCCTGCCCTTGGCCAGGCTTTGGGGCCACTGTGATGACCCATAAGTGCCTGTTGTTATGAGGTGTGTTCTGTGCCAGCACACAGGGCAAGGAGCAAAGTCCAGAGCCCAGGAACGGGGACATTAGAGCTTGGGGTGGCAACAGTCAGATGAGCAGAGGCTTGTTTAGAGCCAGGAGACATCCCAGCCAGTTACTACTGAAAGCAGAGGAAGGAATCAGGGACCAGCAACAAAGGCTAACACGACATTGCTCTGGAGACACAGGACGGGGTCCCTTATCTCTACTGCCCACGGTGCTACATTGGTCACCAAACCTGGACAAACCTAAGCCTGTAGGTCAGGGCTAATGAGTCCTTGTCACTATAATCTTTGGGACTCTGGCCCGTAATTCAGCTGCCATGAATAGGACAAGTGTAAATAAATGCACCAAAACCTGGTGCCAGGCTAAAAGCAGGAAGTGAGGAGGGACACTGGGGCACTCTGACACAGTGACACTCTTCCACTCTCCATTAGAAGCAGGTGCCAACTCACAGGTGTCTGAAGTTCCTGTCCCCCAGGCTACACAGGCAAAACTTCCAGTTACTGGCCCTGGACCTCCTGGGAAATGAAAGCCAGGTAGAGCCTCCATTCTAGTTCCATCTGCAGGCTCCAGGGCTCCTCAGGACTGCAGGTCCCATTGCACTAACTCTGGAAGAGGCTCCAGGACTCTGGCTAATTCCTGCCTCCTGGGTAAATGAGTCTTCTGATGCCTTCTGGGTTTGGGATCCTAACCCCGAACCTAACATCTCCCTAAATAAAAGGGCCAGTGTGACTTCACAAAGAGTCCGTCTGGATCATAGCTGTGCACAGCTTGGGATGAAGATATGGCCCCTGGAGCACATGTTTTGCCCTCCTCTTTGGAGGAGCAGTTTGCTTTTGGAAGTGTTTGGGGCTGCAGTGAAAAGCATACTCCTCCCTGACTCAGGATGGCCAGGGGTGAGTCTCTCTCAGGAAGGCCAGCTGCCTCCACAACCCTCAACCCATCAGTCAACCCCTGACCAATGCAGACATCTCAGGTCCACGCCTTGGCCTGTGCGTCCTTCTAATTGCTTCATTTGGGAGGATTTCCCAGCTGCTGCTGCAACAAGGACCTGGGTGAACAAATTCCCACAGTTGGTGTTACGAATCCAGATTCCCAGCCTTGGTCTTCCTGATAGACAGCTCATTCCAGCCCCTCCCCTCCTACTGCCCCATCCCTTTATGGGAAATGCTGGTGGCTGAAGTCACCGCTCTACTATGACTGTTCTAATTTTGCAACCTCTTGCTTTGTTCCTCCCCCAGTCATAGAAAGAATAAAGCAATTTCAATATTGCTATAAATTCTCCACTCTCGTAGAAGGGTTTAACCAAGCCACTGCCATCTGTTCTTTCTCCCAAGATGGTAACAAAATCATTTTCTGCCTACAAGAAATAACTTTGGGGGGACGGAAGGCCCCGCGTAAGTTCAAAACCCACTGCGATCATCCCGTATTTGTCAGAAAGCTGCTTTCTGTTTTGGGGATTGAGATTAGTTAGGAATTCCCTGGTCCTGAAGGCGAGATAGAGGCTGGCCAGAGACATGAGGCTCCACCACCCTCCACCAAGGTCAGAAGCACACTGTGCTCCAGGTGCAGAACCCTGCTGATGAGTGTGCAGGGGCATGAGGAATCGGCCTTTCACACACTGTTGCGGGCTTCAGAGAAAGCTGACACAAACCTCAGGGAGGCATGCCAGGGGAAAGGCCCCGCTCCCAAAGCTCACTGTAAAGCTAAGGAGGCTCTCTGAGCAAGGAATTCAACCAGGGCGCACCTCATGCACCCCCTGCCCTTACCTAGGACTCCCAGCAGGGTCGGGACACCCGGGGCTCAGGAGCGGGGCAGATCAAGCCGCGAGCATCAGCTGAAAGCGTGGGGCTGTCCCAGGCTCCAGTTACGCTGTGTATGTGTCTGCATCAAAGCCGTCCCTGCTCCTGCTCTCCTGAGATGCCCGAATTTCCTTTTCTATTGAATGGACGGCCTGCATTCCCTTTTGTTCGAGAATATTTTGGGCTCACTTTAACTCTTACTGTAGTTGGTCTGAATGTTTGTCTCATAAAAATTCTCATGTTAGGATCTTAACCACCTTGGGTGAGACATTTTGTAGGGACCTGAGGGTAGATCCTTCATCAACAGAATCAGTGCCTTGACAGGGGGGCTCTTGGGAGACCCTCTCCCCTTCTCCAGTGTGAGTTAGAGGGAGGAAGTGAGTGTCCATTAGGAAGAGGCCCCCATGAGCCACTGAATCTATGGTGCTTGATCCTGTACTTCCAGCCTCCAGGACTGGGAAATACATTTCTACGGTCTGTAGGCCGCTTGCTCTGTGGTGTTTTACGATAGCAGCCCAAATGGACCAATACACTTCATGTCATTTTTTATCTAAGCACTGGAATTTTTCCAGCCACTTGAATGGACAGCCTGCTGAGCTGGAAACTGAGTAACTTATGTCTGTGCAGGACTGCCTGGTCATGCTGCGGATGCTCATGTGTGCATCCTAGAATTGCACAATGTAGAACTGCAGCTGAGCCTCTCAGGATCCGGAGAGAAGGTCCAGCACAAGCCGCCTTCCTGTCTCTAGTCAAGAGCCATTCAACTTGCAGCACTGGAAGGAGGCATTTATTCTTTCTTTAGAATGTTCTTTTTGAGCCTAAGAAAGGTGACACTTTTCCCAGCTCCTGTGGCATCCCAGAGGCAAAATGAGGCATTCCAAAGTTGGTCTGTCTTTCTTTAGTTACCCAGAACCCACCGGACATTTGTGACAGATGGTGGCCTGGATCGGGGCTAACGAGTGCAGTAGAAGACATTGACAGTGCTGAGGGAGAGAGATTGTACGGTCACACACACTGCCTCTTCTCCGTAGAAAAGGAGTGTGAGCCCCAGGTGACAGGCACAGCACATGTGGGCCATTGCGCCTGCTGCTAGGCATCATCTTGCGGAGACCCCACATGTGGCCTGCTCCTGGCTAGATGATTACAGTTGCATGACAGCTCTATTCCTTCTTGAAAACTCCAGAGTAAGTTGCACTGGTCTTACTCACAATTACACAGGAAGGCAGTGCAAGTAGGCGTGTATTTCCAGCTCATGGATAGGAACTCACACCGCAGAATAGGAACATTTTCCAGAAAATGACATGCCTTGATTAAAAGTATCAGGTAAACATGTCGAAAATTAAAACTAGATATATGTCTCTCACCATGTACTAAACTCAAATCAAAGTGGATCAAAGATCTAAACATTAAAACAGAAACATTAAATTTACTGGAGAATAGAATAGGAAGAACCCTCGAAGACATAGGGGTAGGAAAAAAATTTATGAACAGAACCCCGACTGCACGGGAAACAATACAAAGAATCAGGGCTTGGGACCACATGCTATTAAAAAGCTTTTGCACAGCAAAAGAAATCACCAATAGAGTAGGGCAAAAACCCACAGACTGGGAAAAAATTTTTGTTACCTATCCATTAGACAATGGTCTAACATCTAGAATATACAAAGAACTCAAAAAAATTAAACCTCCCAAATTTAAAGACCCAATCCAAAAATGGGCAACTGAAATGAATAAACATTTCTCAGATGAAGAAATAAAAATGGCAAATAAATATATGAAGAAATGTTCAACATCACTAGTCATTCGAGAAATGCAAATCAAAACAACATTAAGATCCCACCTCACTCCAGAAAGAACCACGTATATGGAAAAATCAACCAATAACAAATGCTGGCGGGGCTGTGGGGAAAAAGGAACACTCCTCCACTGTTGGTGGGAATGTAGACTGGTCCAGCAACTGTGGAAATCAATATGGAGATTCCTCAAAAAACTACAACTAGAGATTCCATTTGACCCAGCTATTCCCCTACTGGGGATCTTCCCAGAAGAATTAAAATCGTCATACCACAAGGACGTGTGCACCACCATGTTCATAGCAACACAATTTGTAATAGCTAAGTCTTGGAAACAACCTAAATGCCCAACAACCAATGAATGGCTAAAGAAAATGTGGTTTTTCTACACAATGAAGTACTACACTGCCATAAAAAGGATAAACTAGAGTCATTTGTATATAAATGGATGTTCCTTGAGAATATACTTTTAAGTGAAATAAATCAGACACTCATGAGTACACATCGAATTGTTTCTCTGATATGAGAAACCATAACTGTAAATAAGGACAAAGAGGTGTAATAGATATTATATAAAAGGAGGATGGTGTGCAGAGGAGAGGAGTACTAGAAAGAAAGAAGGGGAAAAGCAGAAAGGCAACAGGGGAAAGAGAGGGGAAACAGAAAATATGGAAAATGATGAATGAACCTGCTGTAAATAGGAAAGGAGGGAGCAGAGGGGAGGGGCGGGGGAGAGGGGGGAGAACCAAGATGCATCATGTATAGGTACAGAATAAATGTAATGAATGTAACCATTGTATGTAGAATGTACCAATACATGTTCTTGGTTTGAAATAAAAAAAAAAAGTATCAGGTAATGGCCAAGTTTTCTGCTTTCAGATGAGTTGGTTCCGCTGGGCTCATGTGCGCATGCCTTTGTTAACTGTGCTTTTTATACTAATCAACAGGTCCTCGAGAAGCATCCCAAGTGGGAAAAGGGCTGTCGCACCATCATGCACCCTACTGAAATAAACCTTCTGCAAGGGAGAGTTTCACAGTAATGAGCTGAAAACTCACAGTTCCCAATAGTGTTTCTTCAGCATCTGCAGGTTTTCTGTTTCATTATGATTTTACTTTTTATCACAACAAAGGCTTTTCCAGGTCCTGCATTGCTTAGGGGTGAGAACCATGGCCTACCTAATCAGTTGATTTCTCCCATGACTATGCAATTTCTTTGTAGTTTATGAACAATTTTTGTCCTCAGAGATTGCAGCAAATATTCGTTAAGATGTCATCAGATAATTAGAGCCAAGAGTCGAAAAACAAATCTTTCAAATTATCTTCATAGCTTCATCAGCATCTTTGTGATTCTGAGCAATCCATGAGTCTACTAAGGCCACAAGGTCAAATTAATCTGTAGCAAAGCATAGAGAATTTATAACTGTGTTTCTGCACTATTGTTGCTTGCTAATTATGAGAATAAATAACTTTTGCCCAAATGTATACAGTCCTTACTTGTTGGATGGGTGACATGATTTTTCTGGTATGAATGGTATAGGAATCAACTCAAGCTGCCATAATAAGTACTGAAGATGGTGCAGCTTAAACAACAGCAATTTATTTCTTTCTAATTCTAAAGGCCAGAAGTCCAAAGTCCAGCTATGGTATGATAAGGTGCTGGTGGTGTCTCTCTGCAGCTCACAGATGCCACCTTCTTGCTCTGTTCCCCCTACCCTGGCCTTTCCCTGGGTGTGTGCAGAGGCAAAGTGCAATCTTTCTCTCTTCCTCTTTACAAGACCACTAATTCTAGACAATTAAGACCCCATCCTTATGGCTTCGTTTAACCTTAATGACCTCCAAAGTTTTAACTTCAAATATAGTCGTATTGATAATTAGTTCTTCAAAATAGGAATTTGGGGAACACAATCAAGTCCACAGCATATTGTCAGTGTATGTAACATCCAGAGCTTAAATTGCATATGTATGCAAGTCTCATAGGAGGAGTGAAGAGGAGGGAATATAATGAAACAGCTATCTGATAAGGACTCAGTGGAGAATGAGCTGAAGTATAGCATAGGTCATTGGGCGCATGTAGAACACGCTGATCAGACTCTCAGGGATCGGTAGGTTTGGGCGGGCATGAGGGTGGCCCAAAGGTGTATGAGGAAGCACATAGTCATCGTGCACAGTTGAGGTCCGATGCAGCCTGGAGCCCTGAGGGCTAAGCTGAGAAGCAGCACAGGGAATTTGAGAGCCATGTCGACCCCGGTGGAGGTGGCCACATGTCGAAGAGGAGCTTCGAGACCACCAGCTGGAGTGGAACTCTCTGAACATTCCAGGTTAGGAGGGAGAGGTGGAGGAGGAGGCAGATGGTATGGGGAACATTTTATTTTCTGTATTTTTGTGTTTGAGTGCATAATTTATACACTGCATTCCAGAGTGTCTATTTCAGAGAAAGAAAAATGAAAACACATGTTTTCATAATTAACGTGGCAGACACATTCTAAAATTCTCCTGGATCCATTGATGGTAGGATCCAACAACAAATAGAAACATAACTTGGTGTCTGTCTGAAGTTCACCCTGGCAGTAAACCTCAGAGGTGATTAAATATTTAGGTCAAGCTGATCCATCATAGGGATTTGTGGGCCAAATTCATACACTAATTGTTATGATTCTACACAAAACAAACATCACTTGCTGCACTAAAGAAAATGATTGGACACACAAGAAGCTTTAAAGACCAAGTAGAGCTGCTGTGATATGCTAACATTTTATATCAAAAGTAAAAGAGAAAAAAAAAGAATCTTCTTGTGATTACAGTGTTTCAAATAAGCATCTTTTAGAGTCTAAATATTTCATAAATCGCCACTGTAGAAATGAAAATTAAAAATAAATGTGTTTTTGCACAACTTTGGATGCCTGTCAAAACCTATTATTATTAAAAGGGAATTTCTACTGAGATTTCAAAAGCAAAATGGTGAGCGAAGAATGAGAACCCCAAAGGCTGGCAGCTCCACGCTCACACACACACACACACACACACACACACACACACACGCACGCACACCTGCCCGCTGGAGCAGAGAGAGGAAGTGGGCTCTGTCGCTGGGGTCATTGCAGAAGGGGAAGGAAGAGGAGAGGTGAAGCAGAAATTGATTTTTGCAAAGTTGAAGAGAAATCTGGTTTTGTAAGAAAGACCTGTGCTCATTAAGGTGCCGTAGAGGCAGTTCAAATTATTTGAAAAGAAATACTGAAGCCAAAGAAATACCAGATGCTCACTGTGGCTGGCCTTGTTGCCAGGCTCCCAGGAAAACGAGACGCTGGTTTCTCTCTTTCACGGATGTCAGGGGCTGCAGGTGCGAAGTCACTAGAGCAGAGTGTCTGTGTAAGCCACAATAAACACGGGTCACAGTGTCGGCTGAAACCACGCCCCAGACACACCCCACGTGATGCTGAATTTCCTTCCAACCGAGAGCAAAGTGGCTTTGCAGGACAAACGCTGCAGAAGAAGAAAGAGCATGTGTGAACCACTTCTCTTTAATTGAAAATAAACATAGCTTTATGGAGGTGTCCAGTGAGGGTGGCGATGTATCCCCCTAAAATCGTGTCACCTAATCTTGCAGAGAAAATTAAAATGCCTTTTTAATCACGGAAAGTAAATGACTGAGCACATCTGAGAAGTCTCGGCACACGTTCAGCTTTCTCCGGGCTAATCCCGAGTGAGGAGGGGGTAGCTCCTGAACACCGTATTGCCTGTCGCAGCCAAGACTGGCTAGAAACACCAGAGCTGGTCCCGGCAGGCCCCATCCCTGACCTCACGCCCAACCACCTCACTCTTTAGCCTGCAGGGCCCCGTGTGCCATCTTGCCCAGAGGCAGATCGGCAGTGGGCTGGCTTTCCAGGTCAGTCCCTGCGCTCTGGCTGCTGCCATGGAGATCCCACAACAGGGTTCTATAATGACCTTGGTGTTCTTACGCTAGTTTTTAAAAAATAAGACGGTAGTTAGGAACAGCTCTTTTTAATTAGGACAGTGATAATGTAACCATTGGTTGTATGAATCAAATAGCTAAATACCATGTTGCCAAGTGAAGATTCAGGGCCAGCTCCAAAGAGAGTGTCCTATTACTTGCTGTGTGGTCACCTTCAGGAAGTCTGAAGCCCAGAGCTGGGTATAAACTCGAAACTCCAAGCTGAGAAGCTGAAGGCAGTAGGGAAGGGTTGGCGGTAGTTCCACAGAATTTCACAAAAATGTCCATGTGGCTTTTATGTAAATCATGCCACTAAACTGGACAGTCTGTTCCTCTGCTCCCTGCTCCCCTGGGAGTGGAGACGTGGAAACTACCTCATAGCCTTTTACCTGGGGCCATATGCCCACTCCGAATCCAATTCTCCATCCAATGCCAGCACGACTCTAGCCAGCAGTGTTTTCTTTCCCTTTTCCACTGACGTTGTCCCCAGGCTCTGATTTGCATTTTTCATGGCTACTGTATACCTTTGGCCCTATTTTCATTTTTTAATTGTCTACTTTTTCCATAAACCGCTTTAAATCTTTCTCATGCATCTTCTGCTATTCCCTAAAGACCTCGTGTCTTTGCCAGGCTTCATAGGTCCATCCCCATGTTTCAACCCACACGGGGGCGCTGTCCTCTGAGTGCAGCCCATCTTACAAGCTCCTGGGCTTCCCACAGAACCAGGGGTGAGTGCACACCCTTGTCACCTCTTGGAAGAGGGAATATGGCATTCAGAAGGGCAGTCCAGAAGCAGAGAAGCCCCTCAGCACTGAGAGGATGAGGAAGACCATCAAGAGTGAATGAAGCCTGCCCAGTCTTCCTCTCTATGGATGCTTCAACGCCAGGACTGCTGACGTCTGTGGAGCAAGAACACATCTCATGAGGACCCGAGGCTGCCCTCCACCTCCTGAGAGAGCTGCCTGCAATCAGAAAGGGAAACCTGCCTGGCAAAGATTTCCCTTGACCAACTGCCCCTCTGCTGTGCCTGCCGGGCCATGGGGAAAGCTGGTGCCATCTGAAACTTCACAGTTTCATTGACAGTAATAATAATAACAGACACTCTAACTTTGAGTAGCACTTTGCAGCCATCAAAGTGCTTCCAAATACATTTGTTACTTCCTTCCCCACCTTCAATGACCCTGTGCATTTGTACACAAACTCTGTGATTGTATCTTAACATGTCTGTGGTTTTAGATTAAGACACAAGGGTGCAGGGAAAAGAAGACATTTTATCAGCACATGGAAGGAATCTGTACAGCCCATTTGCTGGACCATTTCAGGAAAGAGCGCCACCTGTCTCTGTGGCAAGGACCACTGTGTTTCAGCATAGGAATCAGGGTACTTACTTCTTGTTGTCTACATCTGCAGGGGCTTCTTGGTAAAAGTTTTGATAATGGTCAACATTATGAAATTATAGGCTTAGGCAAGCCAGCAAATATTGACCTTCCATTGCACATCACAATCTCATTTATTTTCCTCCTCCCTGGAATTTTAAACAGTCTGAGTATCAGTTAATGATTCTTTCTTATCCATTTGATTAAAACACAGAGTTACTGAGGCAGGAGCAAATTGGATTTTTTTCCCTTGGCCCTTAATGCATTGCAGTAATGAAATCCATGACTTCCAACCTCTGTTGGTGAGGAGCCGGCATGGACAGTATGGAAGCCAGGAAAGCTCATTTGTCTCATTGCTGACTGCCCTCCTTGAGGAAGGCCCTCCAGGAGCTGTGCATCTCTGGAATGGAACCCCCACAGTGGTGGAACAGGAATTAAACCTCTGCCTAGCATCATTCTCGCAGGTGACAGAGAAACCACTTACAATACAGCTTCATTTCTTTAAAAGCAGCTGCAGCTTTTATTGCTCGGATGAAATCACATCCCACATACTAATTTAATAAACCCCTATAAGCTTATGCAGAGTCTCTGCTTGGAGAAGGATGTGTTTATATGCCACTGGCCAGAACACTGAATAATTTTCATTGGCAACCCCAGGGGGAAAGAGTAGCAAAGATTAAAAGCAAGGCCAAGCCACTCTAGCTCATATTCTGATTAAACTTTACAGATGCTGTTTATCACAGAATTGGGTTGTAAAAATTAAATGGCAGGGAGAGCATCCCAACCTTTGCCATTCGGATACACAGGAAAGAGAGGCTGTGTGGTCTTTGTAAGGCCTTTCCAGTGAAACCTTCTTGTCCTGTACCTCACGGCCTCCTGGCCCAACACCACAACCTCAGGCACAGACTTTTGTCCCAGAGACCAAGGCGCATCCTGTGGGCAAGGATGGTTTTGAATAGCTGCTCTCTGCAGGACAGAGGAATCCGTGGTCCATCTTTCCCACCTATTCTGTTTTTAAAGAAGAAAAGAAGAAGTTGGGGAAAAGAGTTGGAAAAAAGCAAATTGTTGATATGTACTTCATGTTAGAAACATAAAGAAGTGTGTAGCATTTACTTTATAAGACAATAATATGAGATTATAAGCCTGATTTTATGTGTATTCATTTAACAAAAATTCTCTTCTGTTATGTATCAGACATTGCTGATACATCCATAAACAAAACAGACAAAGACTTATGCCTTCACGAGGCTTATTATTGCATGATAAACTATCCCTTAGAATCTTAAAATTAGCCCGGTAATCTCAATGCATTCGTATAGTAGAACCATGGGATAGATAACCCACCACATACTTGAGGCCCACCAACTTCAGCACTGTGGTGGTGGACAGCGCCCAGCACACAGGCAAATTTTCCTTCAAACCAAAGATGCAAAAATTGGAGAAGTCTGCTGAGCTCCGTGTAGACACAACCTGGAGCAAGGACTATCAATGCCCAAAGCAACCTCCTACCATAGGGAGGTGGGAAGCCACGTGTAAATACTCCGACATCTCTGTTCTCCAGAGAGACAGTCCTGATATGTAGGGCTCAGGTCTCCAGAGATCTGGTGCCCAGCATTCCTCAGTGCTAACCTTCATCAGTAAAACCGCATTATGTTTCTCCTCTCCCTGAATCAAATTCTGATCACTCACCCTGGGACAGCCTCCCAAGTAAACTAGCCCCAGGCTTTGCTTCGGGACAATCAGAACTCAACTTCTAATAGCACAATTTCACAATAATGTGACACAAATCAGTTGTCTCAGAAGGAACAAATTTGGAAAGGTGGAAATTTATATAAATGAACAGTAGTGGTGCAATTTGTGTTGTAATGGTGTGAATGAATTATGTGGAAGCCACGCTGTGTTTATCCTTAAGTTTAGATAGTGGATTTTAAGGAAGAATGGTTTATTCAAATAACAACTCTACATACTGAAAGACTAATGAAAATTTTAGGAAAACCATAGCCATAAGGATGAACCTGAATTAATAGTAATTTATTATTAAAATCAGCCAACAAAACATTGGGCAATTGAAACGAAAACATGAAAGAATGCATCATTCGTCCTGGACATTCATCTGCAGTGGGAGCTCACCTGTGATTCCTAACTTTGTAGCTTCCCAGGAGAACCTGAATTCCCCCTCAATAAACCAAATAAAGCTTCAGCATTCAGCCAAAATCTACTATTTGACTCCTGTGGGTTTTTAGAAGGAAACCAGTCAAATGCCTTTGCAATGTTTTTGCTGGATCTCTGAGGCATAGTGTTATGTTTTCTATCTATATGTCCCCCCAAAGCCTCATGCACTCACAGGTGGGGCTCTAGGGAGGCGACTGGATCGTGGGGGACTGATACTCAGTCAGAATTAGTCCACCGATGAGTTTAGAGCCAAATGTTGGGAGGTGAGGCCTGGTTACAGGAGGTGGGTCAGTGGAGGTGTGGCCTGGAAGGGTCTGTCTCCCTCCCTCCTCTCTTGATCTCCATTTTTCTGCTTCCTGCCTGCCATGCCATGAGCTCTTTCTCCTCTGCTGCCCCTCTGCCAGGCTGCCCTGCCCTGGAGCCAGCTAAGTATGTATTGAGACCTCTACAAACTTCGAGCCAAAATAAACCTCTCCTCCTTAGAGTTGTGAGTGTTGAGTATTGTGTCTCAGCAATCAGAAAGTAATTAAGATACATAAGATCCCACACACTGCCCAGGTGCTAGCACATGCCATCAGCGTAAATTCCAGTAACACATACAAAATGTACCACTTGGATTTATTACCAAGACTTGCCTTCAAAATCATGTACATATTACAGAAACAGCTTGGAGTAAAAATCTTCTAGTTTTCTATATGTTAAAATTATTTCCATCAATTGAAATGTCAGTTTACATTTATTACCCCAAAATATAATGCAGGCAACCTGACTATTAGTGTTAGGGGCACCAAACCACCTTCACCACTCTGACCACAACCAGCAGCACCTTCCCCAGGCCGTGTGTGGCCCTGCTTTCCAAAGCACAAAGGGAACAAGCACTTCACATTACTGAGATACACAGTAGGAATATCCGAGAAGCAATCAATCAGAATTAAATTATACCACCCAAAGCTATAACAATGATTACATTTTTAACAAAATTCAGATTTGTTCTTGTATCCTAGAAACTTATTTTGTGATGATAATATTCAGCTGATGTATGAATTTCCACAGTTGACATCTTGTCATTAGGTGCACCTCTGACTTCAACGCCAAGCTTTATTTGCTCTCAGTAACATAGAGCACCAGGAAGAAGGCATTAATCACATGGAAAAGAAAAGCCTTCTAAAAAAAAAAAAAAAGCCTTCTGAATTACTTTCCCTTTGTCTACAGGGGCAAGGAAATTCCTCTTTTGGAGGATTGGTGTCCAGCCCATGAGCATGTCTCAGAGCCCACATCCAGGCCGTGGATGGAATACTGAACATCACTATACCACTGTGTCCAGTTCCATGCCCCATTGAGAAGCCCTCGTGGAGGAATCTCACCTCCTCCAGAGCAAAAGGCAGGTTTGCTCACACCCATTGCTAAATGCCCCAGGTTCCCCAAACTTACATTTCCTTGGCTGTACATACCCACTGTACCTACAGGCCTCCGTCTGGGCATCAGCTTCATGCTCACGGACCTGCGTGCAGGAGAGGGCCTGTGCTATGTTTGATAAATGTCTCTGTCTCTGAACAATGAGTGTTGTGCCTTCCATCAGTATCCATGAAACTGTGACAGGCCTACTTGTGAGCTCATAAGTAGGGCAAAACAGCAGGCTGCAGAGCTCTCAAAAACCCTCTGGAGACATCCACAGCCCTTGGGATCTGATCTGCTGATGTCTACAAGCCAGGATGCATAGATGTGCTAAAAGAGCACTTTGAGAGTAACAGGACCGTCTGCAGGGTCAACAGGAGAGGACAGAAGCAGAGCTCTGTGCCCAACATGCCTTCCTCAGCCTCGCATGTGATATTTGATGGGGACGCAGGCAATGGGGCTCTTGGATCTGAACACTAGTCCCCAGAACAGGGGGCGTTTCTGTTACAACTCACTCCAAAGCTAATAAACAGCCAGACAAAACTGCAACTCTGGCTGCCATGTGCCACTATATCAAACCCTGGCATCCATCAAAACAATTCAATAACTCAACGTCTTATTTCTGGCTTCAATGCATTTTTCCAACAGGCATCTGCTCCTGTTTGAACTGGGCAGGGGGAATTGGATGAGGCAACCTAGCCCTGGGCACTGCCAGCTAAGGCAGCCACATGCTCAGCCACTGCAACCTGGGAGGGACAGAGCAGATGGAGAAGGAGGGAGACAAGCAGGACCCTGGATCTGCATCAAGAGGAGCTTAAGAGTCAAACAGCAGAACTACCTTTAGAATCCGCCAAGGCCCACCTGTAAGTTCCAGGAGAAAGTGACCTGGAGCCATTGCACGGTAATCCTTGATGTTAGGGAACTCACCACTCACTCACTGACTCCCAAATGGGCCACACCACTAACGGACAGCTCCAAACATTAGGGTAACTGGGTCATGCCAGCCATGAGTCAAATTCATTGCACTGGGGTTTGAGTTCATGGGCAGAATCCTCTTTTGGAATGAAATAAAGTGTAAATCGAGTTCTACACATAGAATTGGCTGGGGGAGATACTAATTTGGTGCATGCTCAAGTGCCCAAAGGGAACCCACGCTAAATCCTAAATCTGGATTTGGCAAAGTATGGGCTGGGGGCCAAATGTGGGCACCACCATCCCACCTGTCAATTGCTTGTGTGTCCTTCACACTTCAATAGCAGAGCTGAGTGGTTACAGCAGAGACCACAGGTCTAGCAAAGAAAATATTTACAGGCTGGCTCCTAGTGGGAAGAGTTTGCCAACCCTTGTCTTAAAGACGAGACATGAATTCCTGAGCCCTCACATCCAAGGATGAGAAGAGGTGAGTCTGTGGGTTGCAGAAGTGTGGATGTGGGAAAGACAGGAGTGGGGACAGAGACACCAAAGCCCATTTTCACAGTGGTGTCGGATGTGTCCATGGTTGCCAGAGCCACACCCCAAGGCAATGTGATACAGGAAGAAACAGGTTTATGACAGGGCGGATGGAGGAACAGGTACATCAGGTTGGGGTCTTCCCAGTGCAGAAAAGCCCTGAACAGAGGGAGGGAAAGCAGTGCTCAGGCCCGGCAGCATGGAAGGAAGGGATAGGAGCCTCCGGGGAGAACTAGGAGAATGGCAGAAAAGCCAAAGAGAAGCTAAAAATAAACTTGGCCTTTTCTTAAATTTTCCTAACACGTTCAAACGTAGAGATCAGAGCTTCCAGCTGATACTGAATGACGCCCCAGCCTTCCTCATTCTCCCAGAAATTAGTTGGAGAACTTTGGAACTGCGTGAACATGCTGTGCCTTTTGGAGATGCACGTTGGATTTTAAAGGCACTGAGAAGTCCTGCAGCAACCCATTCAGCTTGGGTTCTTCAAACAAGTTTGTCCACCAGAAGGTGACCCTCTCATCCGACAACTGCCATGTGCGGCCTGGCACGGCGTCCCTGAGATCACCCTCTGGAAACACTGCCTTTCTGTCCAGCGCACTGCCTCACGGGCCCGACAAATTCCCTCACACCTTGTACCTCGGCTGCCCCTCACACAGCAATTCTCCCAGAGCAGGAGTTCATTGCTGGGACAAGGGTGGTTAGACGCAAGCGCTGCTACATGCACACATCGCTCCTACGGGAGAGAGACGCACAACGGTGCTGTGTGCTTCAGACACCTGTCTTTAGGAAGGCGCTGAACGCAGCATCTAGTCGATACACAGCATCAGCAGCTGATTCCAACTACATCTACCCTGCTTGCCAACCCGAGCAGCACAGGGCTGCGGACCCCAGATACCCAGACAGCTGGATAGGACCCTGCCCGCCTGGGACTCGGACCGCTCAGTGGCAGCCCCCAGTGAGCCTCCGGCAGCTGCTGACAGAATTTCTTGTAAGGCCCTTTCTAAACAGCAAATGTCAGGAAACATGTGACTCACAATCATGGGGTCTGCCCTGCTTGGGGATTCCTGCAGCTTTGGGAAGTGTATTTTTAATTCTGTCTCCAGATCACTTCTGTTAAAATATTTTCATTTTTGTTTCCTTTTGTTGAAAGGTGGTACGTGCAAGTTATTTTCCTAAGGAGTCAACACCTCATGGAAGGTTGTTTCTCTCCCACCCCGGGTCCTCTGTGTTTTCACCTGGAACAATGATTCTCACCAAGTTCTTGTGTATTTTCAGTCACTTATGAAAACGACTGAGCTCCTTAGAGGGAGGATTAGGGCAGGAAAGCAGAGTGGCCTATGCTGAGGAGCCCCTGCAGCCACTTGAATGCACAATTCATCCACGCTGCATAAGAGTAAGGTGGATACTGTTCTCTTTATAGATTAGGAGACTGAGGGTCTAACCTTGAACTTGCTCTGACCACCAAGGCATGTAACCTTTCCTCCAAAACCAAGAGCCCTGGAAATAACTGTAGCTCCCAGAGCTCGGGGTCACAATAATCATAATACTTATCAGACATCAGGTCCAGTTCTCCCCGGCCACAAAACACAACCCTGCAAAGCTCAGTGACTTAACAACCCTCACTTGGCTCACTGTTGTATGATTTCGAGAGGGCTCGGCAGGGAAGTTGGGCTCGGTCCACAGGATGGCAGCTAAAGTGGACCCATTTCCAAGACGGCACACTCACAGAGCTGGCGGGTAGTGAAATGAGCTGTGACAAGACTTGAGGACCTTGCCACGGAAGTTCCAGACCCCCACACCACACACACCAAGGGCATCAAAGTCAACCTTCAGTGACTGTTTAGCAGAATTGTGGTGTTTATCTCACACCTTGCAGTGTTACCATTAACAAACTAACAGTCGTGGTCATCACAGGGCCACAAAAGGACCATGGAGAGAGCCCATGGGCCCTCCATAGCTGGGCCTGGAGATGCACACGAGCACTTTATGTGGTGTCCCAGGAAGGAAGGGGTCCTCTTTCTCCCAGCTCGAACCTCCTCACCGCCTCCCAATGCAGCCATTTTATTCATTCGCTCAGTTGTTCCACTAAGATGTGTGGGCGCTTCTGAAGCACAGCTGAGAGAGCCTGTGCATGCAGACACATGGGTCTTGTCACATTCTAGCCTCGGGACGTACCAACTCTGAGTCTGCACTGCTCTAGGTAAGACCGGGGCTTGGAAAGCTGCGTGGGGAGTGGCCGCTGCAGCACCCAGCCGAGGCACAGAGCTGGCAGAGCCCGGAAGGCACAGACACAGGTGGCCTATGACTTAGCAATGCGGTCACACACACGTGCCCAGACAGCCCTCCGGAAGTGCTGGTGTTAAAGATGTTTGACTGTGTTCTGTGTTGGGGTCTGAGTATCAAGGAGGCGTCCCTTGCCTCCAGTAGCATGGTACAGAGCATGCAGTAGGATCTTGGCAAATATTTACTGAATGACCAACAGGCGACCGCCGAGTGGGTTCCCGAAAAGAGGCCATGATTCAGATGTCCACCCTGCCCTCCACCCTTCCGGTCAGCTCCACTTCAGGCCTCACCATTTCCCACCCAAAATGTCAGCCCAACTCTTGGCTTCAGTCATTCTGTTCTCCTTCCCTTGCCGTACTCACATTGAAGAACCTCTTCTGTCCTGCCAACCTCTGCAGGAGCCCCGCCATCCCAGGTTGGCCAGCATCCCACCCTGCTTCAGATTCCATCTCTGGATGCACCATCCCACCTGGCTTTTGCCCGTGTTCCACAAATATCTTCTCCCCGTACACACACACACACACACACACACACACACACACACACACACGGCTCTGCACTCTGAGCCTATGTCTCCTGTGCATGAATTCTCCTTCCCTCAGCTGGAAAGTAGGAAGTAGACCCAACCTTCAAGACAAAGATGAAATTCCACATCCCCCAAGATGGCATCTTCCAGGTTGGGACTGGGTATTCCCTCAGATCTCCATCACATTCTCATCTCTGTCCTCCCTGGAAGCTGCTGTGTGCAGGAACCCTCTGAGCCAGCCATGCTGTGCTGTACACCCCTGGGTGCCGGGGTGTGGACTCCCCCAGCCCTGCTGCACTCTCCGAGTGTCCTAGCAGAGCTTGCCTTCTTAGGCCCTGAAGGCCACTGCACTGAAAGGGGAAGCAGGTGCTGGGAACATAGAGGACAAGCAGGGCTGCTCACAGCCTCAGAGCTGGTGTCCACTAAAATCCCAAGAAAGCAAGGTGTCTTCTCTCTCCTCTGCCCACACCTCCCCACTGCAGGACTTCTCCACCTCCCAGGCTCTCTAGAGCCCTTAGCAGCCTGGGAAAGCTTCTAGTCCTCGTGTAGGAAGTTCTTTTAAAATGCACAAAATAAAGGTAAATTTGACAAAGGACCCCCAGGAAAGTGAAATCCAGGTCTCTGCATGGACTCGGTGGGGGACACATGCCCCGGCTGCATGTCCCCAGGTCCTAGCAAACATCACATCCACTGAAGTGCTTCCCTTTGGAGGGAAGGAGCCAGAGGTGGGAGGTGCAGGGTTAGAGAGAAGGAAGGATGAGGGAGTCAGAGACAGAGGCAGGTTCGGCTCCAGGGATTCACCGGAGGCCCGGCTGCCTTCCCATAGGGCACAGCTGGTCAGGATTTATGGGATGCAGACCCCAGGAGGACAGGGTGGGGGGAGAGATGTCATAGGCAAAGTACAAGAAATCACCGCCCCGACTCAAAACTGGTAAATAATTGCTCCCGCTGCAGTGATGTTTTTCAGCTGAAGTCTTAGGCCTTGCAAAGTATCTTCCTGGTGTGTGTCACTGAAACCACGAGGTAGAAGCGTGACTGTGACTTGAGCACGAAGACCAGCAGGGACTCGAGCGACACACGCTCACCAATCACACCCACTCCAAGTAGAAGAGGACCTTTAGAGCGCTTTTTTTTTTTTTTGACTAGTGACAAAGTAGAGGAAATCAAGTAATTTTTCCATTATGAGATTTCATTTTTTTATACTGTGCTTGTTTCCTTTTAATGACAGTTATCAAAAGTCATTTTTAAGAGAGGGCTTTGTAATTCAGCAGGAATTGTCTCAGGCATTGAATTTTCCCGTTTTTCTGGAATTCGGGTGAGACGGAAGTGACAGGCTCTGCACATTGCAGATGCGAGCTTCCTCCCTGCAAGCCCTCGCAGGGGCACAGAGTCCGTCAGAGTCCCTGGGTGGCACCTGTACTGGGGACAGCGGGCAGGCCTGTATGTTGGCAGCGGCGGTTCCAGAGGGCCAGGTGGGACTGTCGGGTCCAAGAGCAGCCTCCTGGTTGGGGAAGGGCCAGGGTCTGAGGGGACCCGGGATGGAAACCTACCTGGTGGCCTCTCTGGTGGCCTGGTGGCCTCTCTGGTGGCCCGCCGGCCTCTCTGGTGGCCCGCCGGCCGCCTAGAGGTTCTGTGATGACCTGATTTCCATCTTTGCTAAACGAGTCAGGGAACCACACTCGCTTACAACTGAACACACGCGTCTCCCACGTGGAGTTATGAACCTGGAGCGGGAGCCATCAGGGAGTCACAGGGAGGACCGTCTGGACCCGGCCCCTAAAAGCACAAGACCTGGGCAGCCCCCACAATCTCTCAGCTTCCCTCTTCTCATGTTTTAAGATTAATTTTATTTTTAATCGTTTTTATTACACAGCTTTTTAGTGCACATCTTAGGGAGCAGGTACATATCCTTAGCATGTCTTCATTCTTGTTATTTCCCTTCTTCTCCCCTTCCTCTCCTCTCCCTCCATCTCTTGGTTCCCTTCCCATTTGCGAACAATCTATATCCCTGCTTCCTATTGTTTATCTTTTACTTTGTTTTTTTGAAGTTATTTATACTTTGGGTTTCTCGTATAGAGAAGTTATGTGATACGTAATATATATAAGCTTGTGTGTCTGATTTCACTTAACATTGTGGTTTCTAGGTGCATCTATGTTCCTGCAAATGACTCGAGCTGATCCTTCTTTATGGCAGAGTAGTATTCCACTGTGTTGGCAATGCTTGAAGTTAGAGTAATTAGCCATAAACAAAGGAAAGGCATCAGGTTATTTTGTTGATTAGCAAGGAATCTGACAGGAATGAATTCAGATTTTTTGGAACCTGAGACAGGCGGGGAGATGACTAAGAGGACATCAGAGGACAGGCTGAAACCATAACCCGACATGCTCTCCCCAAGGCCGGGAGAATGGATTATCCCTCACAGTGCTGACAGCCCTCCGGCGCTCTTCGGCAAGCGGCACCATGACTTGTTCTGGGTTCACAGTGTGGGTCGTAGACCACGCTGTCTGCTGCGTGCACACAGATGGGGGGCGGGGAGGTCGGGTGGAAATCAGTCTCTCCCGGAGAGGAGAGCAGCGGCTTGTCCCTGGAGAGCCTCGTGCACTTGCCGAGAGGAAGGCAGGTGCGGGGTGGGTTTTAGACAGCAGCTGGGCTCCGTGAGTGGCAGGAGATGTGTGGTTTCCGAACCGTTCATCCCCTCATCGTACACCGCCCCAGCCAGGGAGAGTGCTGTCCATCCCATTCACTCTGGACTTGGCGCCGAACACCAGAACGCACACAACGTGACAGCAGCCGATACACGCGGAGGCTCTCGGAGGCATCCAAGTCTCCGCTCTCCTTCCCGCGCCGTGTCTGCCGCATGCCTGGACCAGCCTTTCTGCCACCCGACCCTCCATGTGGATCAGTGTCTCCGGAGGCTGCAGTCCACCCTCATGCCCCCGAGAGAGGGACAAATGCTTGTCAGCGTGCAGGCCGCAGAGCTAGGCCTCTCGTGGCTGCAGCGGAAGCTGACTGCCACAAGGGTCCCCAGATTGTGGGCTCAAGCAGCTGTGCAGACAAGAGTTTGTTTCCGCTGACTTGCGGCCTGAGGGTAAGACGCAATTTTTAGTCTCCTTGTGTTTAGAGAAGAGCCAAACTACTCGCATTTGGAATTTACTGCCCCCAATAAAATTTCAAATTCTTTATCTTCAACCTGTTAGTTATCAAGTATTTTATTCCCTGGAATTGTTTGTTACGAATTTACTTAAGAAAGTGCATTTGGAGTTAAAACTGGTTACTTCCAAGAGGTTCTAAAGAGCTTAAAAGTAGACATGTGAGTGAGGGAGGCCGAGCTTCGTGAACTCAATCCCTTCTTCCTGGCTCTTTCTCTGCGCAGGGGCTGCCGGGCGCACAGCCCGTGGAGCTCGAGGTGGGAGGAGGGTTCCGGACAGCCACGCCTGTGTCATCAGAGAGAGGGGACACCCTGTGGACGGCCCCTGTGCAGACAGCCAAGGTACCCTACGGCACGCAGGAGCCCTTCCAGCCAGACGAAGCCACCTTAACGCTTGAGACAAGGCACAGGCTGGTCTGAAAGCCCTGACGGGTTCATCAGACTGTGGCCCACTCATTGAGTCCTATTTTCCACGTAACTGTATAATCTTCAAAATTAGTGCTTTATGGCTGTACACTGAATTGATAAACCACAATGTACTTTTCACGAATCTTTGGTAACTCAATTTCTGCTACTCCCCAAAATTACACAGTCGTGGGAATTTGTTGAATATACATGTTTAAGTGAAAGAAGCAAGAGATTCAAAATAACATTCTTGGTATGACGTTAAAATTAAAGATAACAACAAACATTTATACATGAGTATATTTATACTAATCCAGGATAAATGAGTAATAAATTATAAACAGAGGATAGACTATGGATATGTTTGTTTTCTGTTACTCATTTCTACCTCATTTAAAGTCTTTATGATGAGCACATATATTGTTTTTCTGTAATTAAAAAACAACAATGATATTTACCAATAGGAAGTAGAAGATGTTCATTCCAGAAAAGCTTGAGATGATTTCCATGCAGTCACGATGTTCTGAAATAGGGCTTGAGAGAGTAAAATCATTAGTGAGGCTTCTGGTCCACTGGATAATGAAGACTCCAGCCCCGTCTTACATCATGCAAGCTGGCAAAGCTCTTGACAGTTTAAGACATGCTTACTGTAGCTTATTGCACTTTAATATGGATATAGCATTAATATTTTATGTTCCTCTATTGTTTCTCTCTGTTTATGAGTATCTACAGCCCGAACAAACAAGTCACAGGCTAAGACATGAAAGCACACAGCTAAATTCACATTTTCCCCTGATGTCAGAAATCACAGAAGCTCTAGAAGACATTGCTGGTGAGCAAGGTGCACCGACGTTTTGATCTAACCCTTTTCACATTTGGAGGAAGCTTCAAGGGCTATTCAGAAATGCACAAATGTGTGAGAGCAGAGAGCACTTAGTGTCACAGAGCACACAGTCAGTGTCGCAGCTGGAAACACACAAGTGAGCGTTGTCGAGGACCCACTGACGGGTCCGCAGAGCTCTGGGGGTGGTGGCATCAAAAGACAGGGAACCGGCTTTGGCAGGCCTGAGTCCTGGGGTGGCCCCTGTCCCCACCCCAGTTCACCTTCTAGGCAAAGGAAAAGCTGTAGGCAGAGGAATCCCAGAACCCTGCTGGAAAAATCCTCACTCCAGAGTTTATAATTCCACCCACTGTCCTTTTGGCTTTGGGATTGAATCTTGAAAGAAATTGTGTAGGTACTGCATCAAAACACCCAAAAAAATATGAAACTAGGGAGGAGGGTGGGGTAAGAGGGTTGGTGAGGGATAAAGATGATCAAAGTATGTTACATACATGCAGGAGTAAAACTCACCAATCTGTATAATCAGTAATAAGAATTTTATGAAGAGTGCTTCAGGAGGCCCCGCGGCCTTCTCTGAGGGCTGAACATCTCCAGGTGCCACCCGGCCCTCTCCACTCTGACTCACCAAGCTCTCCCTACCTCCCTGAGGCTGGCTGCCTGGCAGTGAGGTTTGAGCAGAGCCTCACCCGTGAGTGTTTTTGCCTCGTCCCAAGCCTTGGGTTCCTTCTGGGCTTCTACCCTGCAGCTACAGGGAGGTACTCATGTTGACAGGGCCACGTCAGTTTTGTTGGCATCTCCAAGACCAGAGTCGTACTCAGAATAGCTCACGGGTGGCACGTGTCTGCCAGCCAGCTGGAAGCAGTGCTCTGTGGTTTGCTTGCAACCTGACAGGCATCACACACCATGGTGGCCTCATGAATTGCTGCTTAAAAAAGCAATGTCCTTGAAGACGGATGTGAAATTAAGCTTCTAGTCAGGGCCTACCACCTGAAGTCAATGAAAGCTAGAGGATTTTTTTTTTTTTTTGGTTTTCTTTTGGGGTTTTTTTGGTCTCTTTTTCCTTGTAACAGGAATCAACCTGAGGAGGCGTGTTAAGTGTATTGGAAGTGGCCTGCCACCAGGGCACTGGAGGGAGCTTCCTCAGCTTCATCACCTCACAGTTGCCATCCTGGAGGCACAGAAGACAATGCTTGGGGCTCAGGACAGGCATTTGGAGGCACCACTGGGAATATCTGGGGCCCTGTAAATGGACTGTGGTGCCGAGACCGAACTGAGACCCCCTGTAGCAAGGAACTGCAGGCCGCAGGAAGGTGCCGCCGGGCAAGAGCACTGCTTGAAGAGCCACATCCACCCCCAAGTGTCCCAGTCACCCAGCTACCTGGCTCACAGGTGGGCAGGTTGGCCAAGACAGCAGGACATGCATCTTCACTGCGCTCGCAGCCTCACCAAGACACAAACCTCCTAAGAGAGAACAGGAAAAACCCAGAATAACAGGACGGCCAAGCGTGGCATCGAGAGACTCAGAGAATGAGACAAATGCCGGGGCCGACTGCCACACAGGCCCGCAGAGCTCAAGGGCGGACAGGAACGAAGGCCCCGGGAGCCGTGTGCACAGACCAAGGCAGGGTCCTGACCCCATGCGCGCAGGGGACACGCGGGTCTTTGTACATTACAGTTTTCTCCTTCGTCCCATCAGATAAACCCATATCACCAAGCTCTCCCCAGAGAGTTGTTTTCTTTTTGAATTATCTGCATAACTGCCTTGATTTCTACTTCATGTTGTGTGTGTGGCTACAACCTCACTGCCTTCTTTTGCAAAGTCAGCATGAAACAAATTGTTTTCCTAATAATCCACATATATTAGGCCACCATATCTATACGGTGAATGTTTAAAGCAAAAAAATTTATTATAGTAAAAGACCCATTGTCATCGCCTTCAAAACACTCCTCACTGCAAACACACTCATCCCATTGTCATTGCCACTTTCTGAAACAGTTCTGGAGTCTTCTTTCATGGATGTCTTTAACTGTGCTACTGCAGCTGCCTCAATATCCTGAATCGATACACAATATATATAGCAGCACAAGTCATGATTGCTAAGTCATGGAAATCGTCAATATGTCCATCAACAGATGATGGATAAAGAAAATGTGGTATTTACACAATGGAGAGCTAAGAAGGTCACAAAGAAGGATAAATTTGAGTCATTTCTAGGAAAATGGATGCACCTTGAGACCATAATGTTAGGTGAAATAAATCAGACATATAAGCTTAACTGTCACAGTTTCTCTTGTATGAAAAACTGAAGGTACAAATAATTTAAAAAGCAAAATAAAAGAAAGACAACACAGAACAGGGAGACAGACCTTTCAAAAATGTGAAAGAAGGGGGAGGAAGGGGAGTGGAAGGGGAAGTAAAAAGATTAAAACGTTATAAGTACATGTGTCAACTCTCCATGATAAGTGTATTTGTTATGCATCGAAAACATGTACTAATAAACAAATGCTCAAAAAAAGTTTACCTTTCATGGTCATTTTGATTTAGAAGAAGAGCCTGAACTTGCACGGTGCGGGATCTGGAGAAGAAGGTTCATGAGGACACAGAGTGTTTTTACGAGTCTGGCTTTGCATTGGAAGACAGTCACATTTTTTATCACCTCTCATAAAGACAGTCAGGAAAGAAGGCTCCAGAACTACTTCAGAAAGTGGCAAGAACGGTGGGATGAGCATGTTCACAGTGAAGGGGAGGATTTTGCAGGAATTGACGGTAATGTGTCTTTTACTGTAATACATTTTCTAAACTTAAACACTCCCCATACATTGCGATTGGTACTTGTATAATTTGAGCAGCAGTCATAAGCAAGCACACTCACATGCCCACCTTCATAAGCTGCTCTCCTCCAGAGAGGGAGACTCAGAGATGAGACAGGCAGAGGCTGGTGTAGGGGGTGTGGGGAGGAGCTCGAAAGTGCGGCTGCAGGGAAGGCACCGGCTTGGCTACAGTACAGCATGTGCCTCTGAGTGGGTGGGGGACCAGCCCACCTGGCTTCCGCAGGCTCTTCCACTCCCAGCTGGGCGACTCAGTCAAGCCATTTAAGTGCTCTTGCCTCGGCTCCCCATTTGTAAAATGGGGGTGATGATAATAACGTTCCCTCTAAAAGCAAATGAGTCACTCTCACGAGTCTCCCAGCAGTGCCGGAGTGCCACAAGCACCAAGTGACTGTGAGTTACCAGTCCTCAGATCGTAGAGGGCTGGAAGACGCCTGTCTGTCCGAGATTGAGTAGGGCTGTGGCGTGGTCACTCACCACCCACCCCGCTACCTGTTGGTAATTTGCAGGATCCAGTGAAGAGCCAGGCGCAGCTGGCAACTCATCATGCCAGGAAGAGAAACTGAGCCTGAGCCAGTACCGAGCCGGGGACCGTCACATGATCACAAATAAAAAAGGTGCAACAAATAACGAATGGACCAGACCTGACTGAGGGGGCACAGAGTGAGGCAGGGGCAGCTGATCCCGAGCTCGGAAGGAGGAGGAGCTGCTGGCTGGGGCAGAGGAGGTACACAGTGATGCTGCTAGGTCCCCCGCTGACCTCCAGGAGGAAGGAGGGGAGGGGCCAGACAGGCTGTGGAGTTGGAGGATGGAGCCGGGAGCTGGTGGATGCTCTGGGAGAAAACACGGTGGGGGAGAGTACGGTGCTAAAACTTAATGCTGGCTCTGGCAGGCTACAGAGGAGGCTGAGTTTGGCGTTCCCCCAAAACCCACATATCTTCTGCATGTCTGTGCTTCTGTGCGAAGTCCTGAAGCCAGCACAGAATTTGAGAGCGCCCTGTACCTGAAAAGAGTCCATATCCCACACTCTGAAGGTGGCACGCAGTACAGGATGGCGAGGGAGCACTCCGGCACCCAGGGGCAGAGCGTGCCAGCCAGTCGTGCAGCATCTTTGTATAGTTTTAGGCCTTCTTTCTCGGCCGGTTACTCAATTTTGAATCCATACGAGGAATCATGGCTCTGCAGATCTAGTAGCTGCTCTATGCTGCCTCCATGTTAAAATATGTCAACCACAGGCAGAATGATCCTGTGAAGGATGGAGGTGACGGTGTCGATGCAAAGACCCTGGAGATGCAGGATAGAGCAAGGCTGTGCTTGCAGAAGTAAAACTCCCCCAAGAACCTGAAGTTTTGCCCTCTGCCTTCTGAACAGAAGCTTCCGTTTCTGCCAGGCAACACAGTGAAACCACAGGATATACCAGCGAGCCCTCTAAATGTACTGGCTCGTTTTTCAGGAAGTACAAAAGTGGGTGGCTAGATGGATGGATGGACGGATGGTAAATGAATGGTGGATGGATGAGTGGATGGATGGATGCAAAGGTACAGGGGTAAAGAGAGATAGTCAACATAATAATTTCAATCAAAGTGAGCATAAAACTTCAGTTTTCCCATCTGAAATACAAATGTTCCATTCTATAGCCTTTATCTTTGCCCCACAGTATCTCACTTGGACAAATTAGATGATACTTCTGATTTTATACCACAACATGCCTACACAAACCCTTCCAAACCTCCTTTATCCACCACCTTTTCTCCCAGCCGACCTCATGGAGAGCAATCCTGTGCACGGCCAGCAGGTAGACTCACTCTCATCATCCGTCCCGCCCAAACTCACACCCTTGTCAGTGCCACCACCATTGTCCTCAGGCTACTCATCCCAAAATTATTTTTACCTCTTTCTCTCTCATTCCCACCAATATCATATCCAATAGCCACTGTTCTGTCTTGGAATTTTATACCTTTAAAATTATATAAAGGTTATGAAAGACTTTTTTAAAAAATAAAGTAAGCTTGAGGAACAGTGTCTCCTTTCTTTTCCATACTTGTACGCACTTTCCATACTTGTACGCACTTTGTACAGCCAAGTCAGTTGAAGTTCAGCACAAAATCCCTTCTCTGGGTTCCCTCTCCTTATTCAGGCCCTCCATGGTCAGGGTCATTTTTGAACACCCGCTTACAGAATGATATTTCTAGGATGGATTTCAAGTTCAACTTCCTACACCCACCACCAAAAACTGTACACAGGATCTCCAAGGGGATCTCCTGTCCCAGTGTGCTCTCCGCTGCCTTCTCATTGGCCACAGCCTGGTCAATACCATCCCTCTCCTCCGTAGCAAATCCTGTCCTCCCCCACCCCAGCACCCAGCAGGAGACTCAGTTTCCCCTCACAGACCCCCACAGAGACCTTGACTCTTGTGACATCAAGACCCACGCCTCGAGGCTGACCGCAGTTGGATGGTTGTTTCTGAATGCGTCTCTTGCTTCCCAAACACGATGTCCTCCAGAGAGGCAGGACCAAGCCACTGCTGAAGCTGGCTGAATGACCCCACTTGCATTTATTGGCATTTTTTGTAAAATGCATAGCTGAAGGAACCGAACCGTGAGCCCCTCCCACACTGTCAGAAGATAAGTTCTCAGCTTTCAGTGCAAACTCTCTTCGTACTGTGAAAAAATCAGTACCAGAAAATATGGAAAAGAGACTGAAAATAACACCCTCCAATGTCTAAGAAAATACATTCTGCTCACTTTGCTAAACTTAGAACAAATACCCTTGCAAGCTGGGGAAACCATCTCCAGGTACATATTGGTGGCTATTCTGCCTGAACACTAACTGCACCTCTGTGAACAAAATAATACAGCATGTGCATTAGTATTGAGGTATATTTTCATCTTATTCACCATAATTGCTCTGACTCTAATAGAAATATTACTGAAACTAAGTTAATTTTTATTCCTTCTTGACACTGGTTTGATGCCATTGAAATGTGCTCTCTCACCTGTGGCTGGGGCGACTCTGGGGTCACGATGGTTTTTGGTGACAGTGTCTTGTGAAAACACAAGTGTGTGAAGCATACAGCGCTGATATATTTCTTCCTTGAATTATCACCAATATGCTGTAAAGTGAAAAAGCTAAACAACAGCAAAGAAGCCAAGCACACAGGCCGCTGCTTTCTCTGTGAACACTCCCCAGTGCAGCCAGCGCAGGCTCACTGTGCTGCCAGCTTGTGACTACTCGGTGTGGCTCAGTCAACCTCAGCAAGACCCGGAACCAAGAACCAGGGCGGAGGCAGTGTCCTGGGAACTGGGCACCCTGAGGCCCAACGAGCCCGCAGTGAGGGCCCAAACCCCAGGCGGCCAGGTGAGATGTGAGACTCTGCTCCCTCCTGGCCAGATGGGAGGTGGGAGCATTTTTACAGGGCAAGAAGGAGCCCGCATGGGGTTAAAACTCGGGCGACACCAGCCAGCAGACAGGCAAGGAGCTCCCGACACAGAAGCACAGTTGAGGCCCAGCCCATGGCACCCCCCATGAAACAGGGCAGAAGTGGGGACATGAGAGGGGTGGGGTGATGGAGGAGGCCTGGCGAGCTGAGCAGGCTTGCAGGGGATGCATGACGGTGCTGGGAGACCCCGATTTCCTGCATGTTGGCCATGCCAGGGTTGCTAAGCAGAGTGGACATGATGTGGGGTACTTCAGCAAGGCTCTTCTACATGGAAGGGAGGGTAGAGGGGATGGGAGTGGGGAACGGGGACCAGTCAAGTGATCGCTGCAGTCGTGGCCTGCTCAGTGGGGACAGAAGCACCTAGGAGCATTCTCTAAAGGACATCACATCGATCCCTAGGGTGGCAGTAACAAACTGCCGTAAACGGGTATTTAAAACAACAGAAACTCTTTCTCTCCCAACTCTCCAGTCAAGGAGTGGGCAGAGACATGCTGTGTCCAAGGCTCTCAGGAGGATCTGTTCCGGGCTCCCTTCCTGCATCTGGTGCTGCAGCCAAGCCTTGCACCCCTCTCCCTGCCTGCCTCTGCTGCCCAGGGGCCTTCTCCCTGTGTGGCTGCACACCATCTCCCGGGCCTGTATCTGTCCCCAGGTCTCTCTCTCCTTCTTACCCTCACCTTTAGCTAACTACATCAGCAAAAGCCTTATATCCAGGAAGGCCACGTGCACAAGGGCCAGGGTTAAGGCTGCGACTTGTCTTTCTGAGGCCTTAGTCCAACTCATAATAGACCTGGTGCTTGGCAGCTGCGGGAAGCAACATCAGAGGGGACACCAGCCCACGGGTCCCCAAGAACACAGACAAGGTCTTTCTTCACACAGCTTTGGGCTTTGGCTGAACGGAGTCTGGCCAGGGACAGGTGGTGTGAGTTGCCGCTGCTGCTGCCCCCTTGCTCCTCAGCAGTTCCGCTGTGCCCTCTGATCCTGGATGGGGCCCTGCTGAGCGTTAGAGGCTGATTCCAGACCCTCACTGGGGAGTCTGTTCACTCCTTTCCCAAGGGACAAGTTCCCAAAAGGGGTGCCGAAAGCCAGAAGCCAACCTCTGCCGTCCCCATCTCACCCAGAAAAGATACCCAGACTGATGTCTTGGGGAGACCAGGAGTCCGAGACCCCAGCCTAGTGCGCCCCCTCACCCAGGGTGCTTAACCTCTGAGGCTACAGTCTTCTTGCTCGTCAGATGAGGCCTTGGCCTGGGAAATCTCTAAGGTGCTCTTCAGCTTTGAGCTGTTCTGAATCCCCATGTTGTATCTCCCGTTGCAATTTCGCAGAGGCCTCATCTCCCCTTCAGGACAGCCGAGGCTGACAGTCCTCTGGTTTTGCTGAGTCTCTCTGACCTTTAAGCCAGTGGTTCACAAACACCCTCACACTAAGGGAACAGTGCTCATCCTGTGGCCCTGGGAGATGGCGCCCAGGAGTCTGATGGCTGCTTCCCAGGGACACGAGAACACGGAGCTCCCTGCAGCATGCAGCACGCACAACTGTAGTCTCCTGAAAAGCAGCAGTGTTCTGTCCATCTGTGCTGAGCTGCGGGGAGAGGGTAGGTGGTCAGTAGGAGGGACAAACTGTCTTGTTTTTACCTTCAGAAGCCTCGTCCTTGAGGGAAACCACGTGCATTGTCCCATGGGGATGGACACTGTGGACATGATCGCAAGGGCCCCATGTCCAAAGACAGTCTCACTTCGGCAGCCACAGGACCTGCTGAGGCCTTGGACCTCCCACCCTGAACGCTGTCAGCTTCTCATGCACAGCAGGAAGGAGGCCGGGAGTGGGCAACAAGACCTCAAGGGCAGTGCAGTAAGTGGGGCTGCTGCAGAGTCAGCACCAAGTCAGACTTTCTAAGACACGTGTGTGGTACAGCAAGCTCCCTCTGCTTCCTAGATCTTCACTCACCTTGCTTGTCTGTTCCCGGCCCTCATATTGTTGGTTGGCCGTTGATGCGTATGAGGTTATAAGAGAAAGGAGGTGGAAAAGCTCTGCGTTAAAACATTAGGCAAAACATATTAAGGAGAACTAGCCAGGCTGACATCCCTCTTCTGGTACCTACACGTTCTTGTCTTATAGTTTTACAGGAAAATGAGCAATTTTTTCCTTACACATCACAAAAGTGCGTGCAGGAGATCAGCGTTACACGCAGCTGCAAAATCATTGCGTGTGACGCACTGATTGGCTGACAGAAAAGGAAGACCAATTCCCTGGTTAAAAAGACATTTGCGGGGGCTGGAGACTTAGCTCCGCGGTTAAAGTGCTTGGCTAGCAAGCACAAAGCCCTGAGGTCGATCCCTGGAAACCCCCCTAAAAAAAGACATTTGCAAACTCAAGAATAAGCATCACAGGGGCTAGGAATTTAGCTCAGTGATTAGAGTGTTTGCCTTGGAAGCACAAGGGCCTGAGTTTGATCCCCGGCACCACCAAAAAAAAAAAAAAAGAATAAGCATCACTTTTGGCCTCAATTCTAACCACTCCAAGAAGCACGACTCTTTGGGTTTGGGATTTGGTTGTCTACAAATTATTTTTCCTTTTATGGCTGAAATTCTAAAATAATACCAGCAGTTGTCAGAGGGAGAGGAGGGGAAGATGGGAAGAAACAAGAGCTGGGAAGGGGCTGAGGAATCCTGAAGGGGCTCCAAGCTGCTGTGGGGGCTGATCCGTTGCAGCTTCCTCTCATGGGGTTTGGGGAGGCCATCCTTGGCAAACACCAGTGTCAGGGATGAAGCCTCGGCAAACGGCCTCAGTGCAGAGGCTCACAAACGGCTGTCAGTCTCACTGGCTCCTCTTGGAAGACATTTTCAGGTCGGTGCCATCTCATCCCAGGGATCTTGTACCACGGCGGGTACGTGAAGCAGCCATGGGTAGTTTCGGGTCGGTGCCATCTCATCCCAGGGATCTTGTACCACGGTGGGTACGTGAAGCAGCCGTGGGTAGCGCCTCGCACCCCTCTTCTTCAGGACCTGACCTCTCCCCCAGCTCCAGCCACCACATCCATCCCTCCATCACCCTGCTGCCAGGCGAAATGGTCTGCAGCACCCACTGGGATGCATGGCATTTCCCTGGAGTTGGAAAGAGCCCTCTGCTCTCTGTCATGGCACCCTTTGGTGGATGCCATGTGCTGTGTGGAGTGGGACCAGCTGCCCTCAGCAAAGGGCTGGAACATGGGGCCCAATCGGCGATGGAGGTAATAAGTGGAGATATTTCCAGCGGCCTTTCCACAGCCTCCCATCTGGTCTCCTTTCTCAAGAGTGTCACTTAAACTTCAGGTCTGAAGTGTGAGCCGTCTACCTTTCTGTTCAAATTCAACTTGGGCTGCACCGGTGAGCAATTAGGTTTCACGCAATTCACAGAGGAAGAAGACCAGGCCTTGCCCAGCAGAGGCTGTGATGGGGGTGTCAGACGGTAGCAAGTTTCACCATCTCAGGGCGCTGCCAGTGAGACACCTCCCAGATCTCTCTGGCCAAAACAGAACTGTGGGCAGGGCTGACTGGAATGGGAAGCTCCGGGGATGATGTGTCTCCTGGCCTTTTCCACACTCTCTGGCTCTTCCCTCCATCTTCGCAGTCTGCAGCATCACGTGTCTCCTCCACCTCTCTCCTGCCTCCCTCTGCCACTGTTAAGGACCCTCTGGTAATGCTGGTCCACCCAGCCAGGCCAGGCACTATCTTGTCACTCTCTCGCCAGTGCCAAGCAAGACAGGCACTGGTCTCCGTGCAGATGACCAGCAATCTCCATCCCGGCCACTTCCTGGATTCCCTTTCACTGCACAGCCTGACATGCTCATAGGCCCTGAGGCCGGGACATGGACACCATGCCAATAAGGCCACCAGACAGCCCGCAGTTCTGCACTTGCCAGTGTAAGGCTCAAAAGTCTCTGTGGTGTGTGCATTGGTCCTGAGTTAGGTCACTGCCCAGCCAGAGGACAAGAACCCACAGGGGCTGGTAAGGCACATGCTCCAAGGTAAGAGACAGAGAGAGGGAGGCCAGGGCAGACCAAAAGAAGAAGATGTCACAGTGGGAAGACTCTGGGTGAAGAAGGAGGGAAATAGCTACTCGGGCCTGAATTCGTTCCTCCACTAGAGGGAACCCTACCCTTTCGGGGACACCCAGAGGGCCTTCCCTGGGGAGCTGTCCTCCAAGACACTGTGGATTCTCCACTAACACCACCCCGCCACCCCCTTTGCTTCTAGATCTATAGAGATTCAAGTCTCAGCAGGTCTATAAGGGTGCAGGGATTAATGCAGGTCTCAGGAAGTGGGTTAGGTCTCACGGAAGTGGGTATTTCCTGTGATGGTGGGTTGCTTTAAGAGTGGAGCTGGCCCCTCATCAGACTCTTGTTCTCTCTCTCTGTTTCTCCCTCCCTCTCTCCCCTCCCCCTTGCCAGCAATACCACCTCCACACTGTGACACACCCAGGGGAACCTCATCAAATGCTGCCCCCGTGATTTTTTGAACTGTGCAGCCACCAGAATCCTGAAGCACATAAGCATCTTCTCCTTATAAAGTCCCCAGTCTGAAGTATTTTGTTATCACAGCCCAAACCAGAAAAAGACAGTCATGGAAATTTAAATCGTACTCCCCTTCAAGAAATTATCCCAAGGGATGTCCTCAGTACGTGCCGAAGAGTGAACAGTGAACAGAGCGCTCATGGAACTGTCTGCAGCAGCAAAGCAGGAAGCCCTGACGGCCACCAAAGAGAGTCTGAGGACCTGGCAGCATGACCTCGGCCATGTGGCTGGTGACCCTGCACCTGCACATCCAGGCCGAGGAAGAACGATCTCCATCCCACTGTGCACACGAGCGGCGCACTGCAGACAGGTGTGTGTATCACAGTCCTGGTTGTATTTATAAGCATGAGCCCGACTCCCTGCTCAGAGGGCTTCCGGTTCAACAAAAGGACTGAAGAGGAGAGAGTCTGGGGCGCAGAATGCAGAGTACACACACGCTCTCCGCCGCGGAAAACAAGCCCAGGAAACAGCAGCGCGGAGCGTGCGATCTGTTTTTGTTGGCTGTGTAAAGCAGCGTTTGTACAAACAAAAGACCACTTAAGCTTAACAAGAGGAGCAATAAAAAACAGGCCCGAATCGATCCCCTACAAACCTACCAGATATACGGGAGGGCGCTGAGTAAGACCTCGGGGCTGCCGCTGCGGACAGCTGGGAGGAGCGACTGCTCCCGTTTCCCGCCATGGAATCAGCGTCCCGGCAGGATGCGCACATCTGACGGGCAGCACTTAATTGGCAGTCGTGTCCCAAGCCCCAGGGACAGGCCCACACCTACACAAAAGGCCCTCCATGTCCTAATTCCGCCCACCCCAGGCCCCAGCTGCTCTTCTGATGAAATCAGTGGGTGCTGGCTGTGTTAATGTCCCTTTGGGGGGCTGACGCTCCGTCTGGCACATGCCCCCAAAATTAACAAACGCCACCTCACAAACAGGCTGCCCAGAGGGCACCTTGACAATGTGTGTCTTCCCCTAATCCAGCATCAGGGAAAAAGGGCCCCAGAAGGCCAAAGGGGCAGAGCGAGCAGAGTTCATGGGGAGAACACAGGAGAAGCGGGGGTGCCTCAGGAAAAGAAGGAAAGAGGGAGGGAGAGGAAGGAGGAGAGAAGGACGATGGGACAGAAGAGGAGAAGGAGGGCCGCTTCCCTGGGACCCTTCCCTTGAGGAAGGGGACAGATGGCCTCAAGGGATGGAGGAAGATGTTGAAAAAACAAAAAATGTGGTGCTCTAGGAGTCTGAGATCCACAGCCTGCTTGAGAGAACAAGGCCACTACTCTCCACACTCAACACCCACCACAGGAAACTCCTTGGGATGCCATAACTCCCATGGGTTTCTGAGAATCACTGTACCCGGAGCTCTGGGCCTAGACCTGCTTGCTTGCTCATGTGACTGTGAGAGGGGGCTGAGAAGCTTCTCTGTCCTAACTGGGGGCTGCTGTGGGCAGAAGCAAAGGTGAAGTCACCAGGAAAGGCCAGGCCAGGGCACCAGGGGCAGGTAGTGGGCATAACCCCATCTGCAGCTCCAGGAATCCTGGAGGAGGGATCCCCTCTGGTCTTGCACCATTAAGGACATTATGATTGTTATGGTTTAGATCAAAGATGCCCCCAAAGGTTTTGCGTGTTTGGAAGTTGATTAGATCATGGGGTGCTATATTCATTCATGGATTCACCCGTTCATCCATTCAGAG